>JAREIK010002174.1:0-55909 GCA_029783825.1 Sapria himalayana | reverse complement strand
CAATGCTCGCCGAGACAGGACTGGGGACTTCCCATCGGCCTTGTACAGCCACGAGACAAAGACCGACGCATGCTATCACCCGTGCCCCCAAGACAGAGGATCTCCTATTCTCACAAATTGTAGAATGTGTGCTATTGGCTGTGAGTTGGTTAGTCGACTTCGTCTGTTCATCAGCGGGAAGGAAAGATGCTTTCAAAGAGGGCGGTCATAGTAGCTTTCAAAAGGCCTGGCTGGTCCACTGACGAATAGAGTAAAGTGCGGTCGGTTCAATAACAAACGTAAACGTAGCTGATCCGGTCAAGTCAAGCGAAGCCGTACCGCCAAGCCATTCAGGTGAAAGAAAGGACTGAACTGAGGCTCCGGCTCCGAGTGACTGACTACTATCGAATCTAGAAAGAATACTTCGACCTTTCCTATTGTTGGAGAAGAGGTCTACTAGTTCCCGATTCCATGTGAATGTATCTATATGAACCTAATCTCTCTCTTCACTCTTCTTGAATTGTCCCCGCTTAGAGGAGCAGGACCCTAGAGTTGAGAGACGCGACGAACCAGCATAAAAAAAGACTGAGAGTCCCATCTCTATGCTTTTGGGCCTTAGTTTCATTTGTGTTAAAGCTTAAGTATATACTTGGGGAAGACATCCTTCTAACGTAGAATGAATGATGCTGCTCCGCTATCACTGCTGTCACCAGGATGATACCTTTATTAAGAGATTTGAGGCATCTTTGGAAAAAAAAGCAATTCTGACTCGGCCGGAGGCCTCAAAGTTTACCCTTTTTCACATTCTCCATACTAAAAAGTGAGTGAATCACTTCCAGGATTGAAATTTCTTTTTTGTAGGTCCACCATGCAAAATCATACCCAATGTGATAGGAGTACCTAGGGCCCTTGGTTAGTAGTTTTTTTAGCTCTATCTCTGGTGGTTGAATCGCTAATTCTTTTTTGTTCATGGGCCTTTCTCTTTCTCCTTCCTCCCCGGACAATAGGCGAATATGCTTTTCCATGCCCGAAGCAATAACATTGGCTATGAATCAATTGAGGGATACAGCTCTATATCCGAACGGAATGATGAACTAAACAAGGGCTATCTCGCCTCTAGTGGCTGATTCCCCACACCAATCCTGGAGAAGAGGAAGGACTCGATGTGAGGTGAGTTGACTGTAGGGCGCTGCTTGATGGAATTGGGTCAACTATGTTTAGTGAAGCAGAAGCTGAAGTGGAATATGCAAGTTCTATATTTATGTAATTTCAGCATACTTGTTATCTTTTTGAAAACATCTATGTATATACTTCTATAGGATCGGTTCTCCCTGATAGACGAACAACTAGACTAGTCTCGTCCCATTGGTGGAGCATTAGCCTAACCAAAAAGGAAAAAGAGGGCCCTTCGGCGCGTGCAGTTGGCCCCGGAGATTGATAGTCATGCACTTAAGAGACTAACAAGAAGGCGGTTCTATTTAAAGAGGGGGCATTCCGTATTAATTAGATAGAATGAGGGAAGCCTACTTTGATCTTGTTCTAAAGTGCGCCCATTAGTACTACTAGAAGGGCCAAACAACAAGCTTTTTATATAAAGAGAAAGCCCTTTCCCTATCTACTCTTTTCTTTGGAATGGAAGGTTCGGCTATTCAAATCGTAAGCATGGATTTAGAAATAGATAGATTATTTTGTTTTATAAACCTTGCAAAAGCGGGAGAGCGATCAACCAATTGTTGGGTTCATATGCCCTAGTTTATTCATGTGGTTGGGTTAGGCGATTCCAAAACGTAGGTATTACTCTCTTTCTTAACCAGGCCTTACCTTTCGGAAATGTAGACGGGTAAAGTGGATGGAAAGTCTCTCATAGCTACATAGAGATCGAGCTTGGAGGCCAGTCTAGCAGGTCGGGCGCCCACAGTGACTGCGAGTTGAAACGGGGACGATCATATGGGACTATATGTAGGAGATATTCTGAAAGATCTCATAAGGAGAAGGGAACGACCCCCTTCGATCCTGCCTGCTAAATTGGGGAAGATAGATAAAGGGGAGCTGGCTTGACCAATAGGTACTTCTTCGCTCTAATCTAAATGGAGATAGGGACAGAGAGATGGAAACTTCCAAGCAACTTTCTGGCGATTTGCAAAGATCTACTCCTACTGACAGCTCTTAAAAACAAGCAAACATTTCGCATCATTTTCAGAGAGGGTGGCCGGTTTAATCCCTTCATCGGTAATCTATATATGAGTTCTCTGATTAGCGGACTCTGAAGAAGGAGAAGGGTGGTATACGATCACTCTATGCTTGTTTTACCTGCAATTTTGAGCTCATTTGCATCTTCCCTTGGAAGGCATTTTTCCCTAGCATCTCTGCATAGCGGAATGCGAACAAGAACTATTGGAGGAGTTGGGTATACTGCATCACTTCTTCAGGAGCAAGGTTAGCATTGATGAATTGGGTTCCTCGTCCGTGCCCAAAGTTATCTGCTGGGAGGAGCCCCGCCCCCTCGGCTCCTCTCTTTCTGCTTTCTGACGCTACACGTGCACGTGTTAAGGCTTGGAGTTATTCTTCATATTCCTCTTCCTCTTGCTTTAACCATATATGCTTCAAAGAGTTTATTGCATTTGCCGACAACAGCTTGTTATGAGCCTGAATGGCATATACCAACAACCAGACCAACAACCAGGGTGGTTCTTTATAAACGTGATGAACTAGTCCATAAACCTATTAAGGTTCACTCTGAACGACTAACTAGGGCGATGGCTACTCTTCCTACTCTTTGGACGGAGTACCACTAACCCTAAGTCTGGACAGCTTCTTGCGTGCTCAGAGGATTCTTGGTCACTAACTGAAGCTTAGAAGGTTTACTTTGTTACTTTGCCTATCGCCCTTTCGTCCCGCGCTTTGCTCTTTCGAAGGAATCTGTTCTTAGAGTACCTACGACTGCACTACAAACTCTTTCATGCTTCAATAGAGAATGCTTGCTGGCTAGCGCTATAGCTTTCTTTCCTTTTTTATGTTACACGTCAGTGCCTAGCTCTCAGACTAGGGGAAGAAGGCGCAACAGGTCTTTATTCCCAGTTGCTTCGCCCCTAGTTATTCTCCCAGGACCGCTTCCTTTTTCTCTGATCTTTCCTGCCTTATTCCTTCTGTAACAAAAGAAAAGCGCTAATATCGCCACCACAACTCTTTTTTAGCCTATCCTTTTTCCTTCGCCCTGGATCTATGGAATAGGAGAAAGGCAGATGGCTAGCGCTCTTTGCAAGAACGGAAGTCTTTCCATTGGTTCACCTTGTGTGTTGGCTTGTCAATTCTTGGTGTAATACTCACTCGTCATACTATCCTATACTACCCTTCTGTTCTTTTGTTCCATTGATTTGATTATGAACGGACAGTCTGTTCTTTTCTTTTATAAAGTGAAAGTCAAAGAAACACGTAAAAGTGCTCACAATAGCCGTTTAAAAAAAGTGAGAGTAAAGTGTATCTGGCAAAGTCGTACCTGGCAGAATGCATGTCAAGGCCAGGCCTAGGCTAACCATTGCTTTTGTTGGTCCTCAGCCTCGTACCGATGCTAAAGCCCTTGGGTGGGCGTTCTTATTTTGAAACAATCCTCTTAAACCTTATGAGCGGAGTCGATCGATATTACTTATGATGATGCGTCTTCTGGTTATGCGCCAGTGAAAATGAAAATCAAGATCGCTACGCCCCTTCATTTACTCCCATTCCCTTGCAGCGAGCGCAGCCCTCGACTCGAAGCTATTCCCGCGAAGAGCGTCAGCCCATACTTGGCAAAGTGACCTTATACATCCTGACCAGTGATCATAAGTATCTTCTGCGTAGGGTTAAAGGAACGGAGAATGTATTTGCTTGCGCCGTCACCCTCTTTGAATCAAGTTTTTTTTCCAATGTCTGAATTAGAGACTGTCGGGCCGGGGCACTTACTTGTTATGAAGGAAACCCATTCCTCTGTGCCTTATTTCCAGGTACCGGTAGCAAATAGTACTTCCGCTTCTCTCTCTCTTCTCTTATCGGATCCATTTCTGTTAGCGGGTAGTCAACTTGGAGGGAGAATCAGACGTTTGGCAGGTCAGGTGCCCGCCTATGTAACTAGTTGAGTTTGAGTTCATTTTCGATAGTTTATTCGATATCATCGGGAGAAAACCAGGTCGTCATCAAGATTATCTGAGGTCGGAATCAACAGTGCTATCCAGGCAGGTCACGTCACCCTAATCAATAGGTGGATCTCAACTTCGTGACTCACTAGGCCAGTGTGCAAATCCTCCAATGGTGGTAATTGATTGGATCGGCAGGTAACAGGCTATATCTGGATTCATTGAGTCCTACCCGCATCGATGTTTGTGAGATGTTGACCAATTGCTTTCTATCTGCACCTCACTTTATATGCCAATCGGTCGGCAATTTATTCTTTTCGCCACAGAAGCGACCTTACTTATTGGTCGGTGCTATCGGCCCCTTCTTCCTCCCTCAGCTTCTCGTAGACACCTGAGCTCTGGCACAACAGGGGGTAGCCCTCACATATCTCGCCCAAGCCTCATATCCTTCCTATTCCAAGCACTCAGTCTTCCCTGCCTGCTCAGATGCATCGCCTATCTGTACCCTTTTCCTCGCATATAGAGCTCTAGTAGTTCTTGGCTTGGTGTAGGGACTTTCAATTGGCTCACCGGCTTGATTCCTTAACTTACTGATGAGACTAGTCAGGCTTCTCCTCCTCCTACTGAATATGTCCTTTTCACATTTGAGTTTGAGCAACTCTTTATCATGAGAAAATAGGTTGACTAGCTCACGTAGTACTAGATAGAGGCTTGACTTCCTTCAGCTTTCAAGATTCAAGACAGGAAAAACATTCCCTATAAAAGAGAAAGATAAAAGGACTGACTTTCAAGGTTTGCTACTTACTTTATTCAGTGAGGACTGACCGATTACTCCATTGTAACTTCACTTCGACTGATTCTGCCACAGAACAAATCCCGTGCAAAGTGGCTCAAGAGACTCTCCCCATCTGACCCACTCATCCTTCTGAGAAATCAACTTTCTAACTAGACTCGTGCAATTGAGAATAAGTGGCTACCTTCATTGAGATATAACCCCTCTCCTGAGATGGAGCCTAGCTTTCTTACTAGGCAAGCAGCTCCTACCTCATTATACGAATTTGCTCCTAGAGGAGAGCGAAAGTGATCCCCGGATTCTGCTTTCAACTAGTCCCTTCTTAGCTGCTTTTCTAAGAAGTTTCGTTCATCTAAATTCCCACTATCTAGTCGAGTTCAAAGCGACTGACTGACATTTATATATGTATGTACTTTTTGAGATCAGGCCTACGAGAGGTCATCAACAAGCGCCACTCAACTGTGCAAACTAAGCCGTCCATTCCATATAAGTGAAAGGAAGTAAAGCTACATACTACTGGAAAGAGAGGGGCTTTATTCGGGTTGATACTTTGCTTGCTTACTGGACTTCGACTGCGCTTAGGACAGCTTTGAGAAAAGGTCAGGCGAGAAATTGAGGAGGTCAGCCTATCAATGGCGTGAACCCGCATACTAGTTATGTTATAATCTAAGCCCGGCCCGCTCCCGCTCCATTCCCGAACTGGGGAAGGCATCCTCTTTTTGGATTTTACCAAAACAAAAAGACTCTTTAGACCTTCGGCCGAGTCCCCAGTTTTACATTCATGAACATGAACCAAAGCAATTCAATAAAAACCCACCTACTATACCAAACCAAATGAAAAAAAAAGTGACAAAAAGTTAGGCATCTTCCATTCATATTGATTTGGGTTTTTCCGCAGCATATTTTGATCTGCCTCTTCTTCTATCCGGAATTCCCAGCAAATCCTTGACTCCTCGAATGCAATGGGATTTCACACCTGGCAAATCTTTGACTCTACCTCCTCTGATAAATACCATATCATGTTCCTGCAAATTATGATCTTCGCCCGAAATGTGAGCAAATATATCATGTCGATTGCTCAATCTTACTTTGGCTATTTTACGTGGAGCTGAATTTGGTTTTTTCGGTGTTCTCGTAGAAAGACGCGGGCATGCACCTTGCTTCTGGGGACATTGATCCAAAGCTCGAGTACGGTCCGTGCGCCGTTTTTCCTCTCGACCATGACGAATCAATTGATTTTATGTAGGCATCGCTCTTTCCTTTGTCCTTCCCCCCGATTTTTGCCCTATCACTAGTGATTACTCCCGATCTGAAGCACCCCTTTTCCATTCATAGAGAGATCCAATCGTCAAAATCAATAAAAAGGCCATCATGGACCAAAATCCAAGAGGATAAATCTTGTTGGGAGGTACTGCCCAAGGAAATAAAAATGTGACTTCCGGATCAAGGATAATAAATAAAATAGAAAAAAGATAAAATCGTATATCGAAACGACTTCTGGCA
Organism: Sapria himalayana; assembly: GCA_029783825.1. NCBI lineage: Eukaryota > Viridiplantae > Streptophyta > Magnoliopsida > Malpighiales > Rafflesiaceae > Sapria > Sapria himalayana. The sequence goes on along the minus strand of JAREIK010002174.1, from coordinate 49,525 downwards.
TCACCGGAAGGATCGAAACCACATTCGTAAGCTGACAATTTGTCTGGATAGGTCGAACTCTTTGAACCAAATGAAAAAGGAAGACCGAGTAGGATCAAAGAAACTAGCAGACTTATCACTAAATATATACAAATAGGTGCAAATTCTGACATCACCACAGCCCACTGAGTTCTCTCGCTCCTTGCTCGCGGAGCGGCATACCGGAAAAAATCAATAAGAAAAAGCCCAGCCCTAAATGATGCTAGTCATATGGCAGCTTTCTAAGCAGGGCGGAAAAGAGACTATCCGCCTTTCCCAGTGAAAGTGTCTTTTCTTTGAGGCATACGATCGGTCTATGCCAATTATAGTTGGAGGCCTCAGGCTTTATGACCGCTCCATGGGCCCATGCAGAAAGGGCAAGCCTAGTCACTTCAAAGTGTGTGTGAACATCTTATCCTATAGGCCTTAAAGTAAATAGACGCAATATCTCTTCATCTATCGAGCCAGCTTAGAGCTTATAGAATCTCCCAGACTATGCCGCATATTATGCAGTTTTTACTCCCCTGGTGTCCCTGTAGTAGGAAAAATGTGAATAAGAATGAAAGTACTAACAAGCTAACTTGGAACGTTTCCCTCGATTCTAGCCAATTCCTTCCGTGTGAGGTCCCTTTCATCTTACTATACTCCTAAAGTATAATCTCTCAGATTGATTCTGATTTCCCGTCGATTGAAGTTCTCCTGAGACTTCTGTTACATACCTTCTAGCTGGGTAAACCCCGTAAGACATTGTGTAGCCTGTTGGAGTTCGGTGAAAGCAGTGACACTGCTTACGAGATCAAGGGAGGATGGAAAAGTGATCAAATATTTCATTTCACAAGGGTAGGAGCGATTACTGATTCAATCATACCCTCACAGCTACTATCACTCTAAGAACGGGTATTCATACCAGAGATCCTGGGCAAAGAAAGTCAGGCAGGATCGGATCGGACCCAGCGCGGTGGTTCCTTAAAAAAGTTCCATAGGAGCGAAGCAGCTCGAACGAAGTTAAAGATCACCGAAGCATTCGAGTCCTTTTATTTCTTTCTTTCCCCTGCTTTTAGTGAAGTTCCTAGCCTTAGTTCAATCCCCAAATCCAAAAGTCCATCCCAAAATCTACGTGCGGATAAGGGGCGAAGATGCTTTATGCTTCAAATTTCAGTTATTCCTCTCAAAACAAATCCCCTGGCCGGGAATAAAACTTTCCCTAAATAAATTGAAATGGGCATTGATTTTTTTCTGCCTTGGACAGGCTGGTCATCCTGTGAGCGATAATCAGAGTTTTTTCTTATCGGTGAGTCGATGCGCTGCCCCTCATTAACTACTCTTCTTTCTTTTCTGGTTGCGGGTCGCTCTTTTTCGCCCGACCCTCTTTCATCTGAAGGCATCGTAACATATACATCAACGATCCAATAAAAGGATAGATTATCCATCCCTTCGACTATTCTTCTCCTATCCCTCAACTGCTCAACTAGATGGGCGGAGGATAAGGCATGAAAAAACCGTGGATATGTGGGGCGATCGAACCGACTTCTCTTTGGTTTGGCTTGTGGAGTGCTCTCTTTATTCTGTGTTCTTTTCTTTATCTCTTCTTTCGAATGGCAGACGCATTACGTTTCGTTAATTGAATATACCTTGTATAGTGCTTAACCTAGCTAGCCGGGGTTAGAAGGCCGGAGGCTAGTCTTTCAACTGGGCCCCTCCCCCCACTTGGGCTTAGTCTTTATAGAATGAATCTTTGGCTCCGGGGAAATGGATGTCCCTTGAACCATCTATCCTATAGTAAGTAGAACGGAGGTTTCCTGCCAGCGGCCCTAGCCTTAACACGATGCGCAGTTTACCGTGATGGTCTGCATTTCGCACCAGCTTACTCTTTTTTTATTTAGTGTTCCGCGAACTCAAGAACCACTGATTTTCAATGCTATAGTGGATGTAGTTTAATTGGGACCAAGACAAAGAAAGTGCTTCTATCGAGGAGGCTCACGCTTCTTGTGTTGAAGTACACCGGTGACGTAATCCATTGTCTTCTTCATTCTTTCCTAAGCTAAGAAGAAAGTGAGTCAATGAGAAAAATGTCGCTAAAGAGAATAAAGATCTATACTAGACTAAGGAAGGACGAGAGCCCAAAAACTGTGAATCTCGTATCTTCCTTTAGCAGCTCGATTTAGCAAGATCGCTGGTACTCTTTTCTGAGATAATCTCGTACTAACCACCACTGTTTGCTTTCTTCACCCGGTGTGGTGTACTCAACCCCTCCCTCCTTCTCGGATAGAAATGCTGGCCGACTCGCTCGCCTTCTCGAGCGACTTCCAACACTTTTGCCTCTTGGGCGACTTGCTATCGGTGTCGCAGCTCTTCTCCTTTCAATCCTTCTTTCTTTTAGATTCCATATCCATTCTAACAAGACCAGCCTTGCCATTGCTTATTCGGTGTTCAAGCAGCTCTCTACTGCACATCGAGACAATCAGCCGCATTGTAGTCGAATGATCGATCTTCTGTCGAGTTCCCCCCCTCAGCTCACGCGATAATCGGGACAGAGAGAATGGACTGATTCACGCCCAGGCAAGAACGAGAGCAAGAATTTCCACGTCCAGTAGGAACACCCCTCACTCTCGTTAGCTGTACATACGTCACCTTCCATTGTCTTAGCGAATATTTCAACGTACTCCTGCATGCCGGGAAGTCCCTTCCTTACCCTACCAGTCTTATTCGGAACCCGCTTTAAGCGTGAGTAGGAAGATCTAGACCAGGTACGCAGGCGAACAGCGGGATCGCACAGCACTTATATAATAGATCGCGCGTGAATGTACACGATTGGAGGAACTTCCACCCCTGTCATTTAGTGCTCGCTCGCGCAGAACGGAAGACCAAGCATAGGCACGCGAAGGGCACTTTTTCAGATTTCCTTCCCATCCCTTCTGAGTTTTATGTCTGCTTTAGGGGATTCAACAGTTTTACGTAATGAGATGTGGCCTGCCTTACTAGGTCCCATTCTAGGGACGGGGAGGGTATAGTATACAATTTGAGCTCTATGTCTCATTCAGTCCTTCGCAAGCTTCCTTCAAAGGAAGAGTCCATAGGCGCGAATACTTGGATTGGGCTTGGAAGTCCCCACTGAGCGGTATTTCTATTGATGCACCGGATGCTTGTCCGAAAGCTCTATTATCTCTATCTTAGCTACTATTCCCCAACCAATAGCTTGCTGGTCGCTATCACTTCATTCGTTCATTTCGTACACTCCACTTGTATTAGTGCTCGCTTCGGTACACTCTTGGGTTGGATATACAGATCTACGACCAACCTCCACTTCGCCTGTTGGAAATAGAGGCAAGAGGTCGCCCAAACCCGTGTTTTTTGCTTGAAAAGGGCCACTAGTGAGAGGCAGATGAAAAAATTGGGTCATTGATCGGTCTGTCCGCTGAAAGCGAGAGGAATGGGCGACGGGAAACTAGGAGTGGCTCTACTATTAAGGAGATAAACGAAATTAGAGTGACCGCGGAATGTGGGATGACAATAGAGGTTCCCGCTTTCAGAGTTTAGGTAGAGGGTCAGAAATTCCGTCGTGCTTGATTACAAGAAGCTCAAAAGAGAAGGCCAACTCCACTATAAAGGGGAACAGTGGCCACTCGACCGACTATCATGAACGAAGTGAGGGTGGTCTACGATTAGGCTGATCTTTGATCAGAAGTTGTATATGATTAGCTGGTATTCCTTAGGATAGAGACTGAAGGTCTTAAGAAATGGAATCAGGTCTTTGATGATCCAGTATTAGCTAGCAAGTGTATGGACTCATACTTTGATGACTCCCTATTATCATGTGAGCTTCGCCCTTGGAACGTATCATCTACTCTCGACTTGACTAGAACATTTCTTTAGCTCTTTCGTGGGTCTGGCATCAACAACCGGAATTAATATCACATATGCCCGTATCTTTGGTCCATAGCTAGCAACTCACCGTACCAAGCGCGGCAGCCTCACCCCCTCGGGAACCCTACTGGGACGAGACGAGTCCGGTCAACAGATACTAGATGAGACCTCGTCTTCAGTACTCTCAGTACTCCTAGACCTGGACTAGTCACTTTTTATCCTCATAAGTACGACAATCTCTCCTTCACTCGGCAGGGCATGGGAATCAGCCTTAATTATATAAAGTACGTTTCCGTTTTCACGAGCAGAAAGATGATTGATTGAAGCAGGCAACGTAGTGGATGAAGTGCAGCAGATTTATACGATATTGGAGAGATTGCCAATACCCCTTTTATACCGCTCCATGGGTGTGGGACTATTGCTTTGCGTACTGTTCTTAAGGTCAGTATCGGCCAGAAGGGTTCATGCGGGAGCAAGAATAGCAAATGCAATTATAGTGATGGTAATCCGTGGAAGACAAACCCGACAATCTATATTGCTTTTGGTAATCCGTACATAGATAGCTTTGGCTCAAAAACATCCATACAAGACAAGTGAAAGTAAGAAATTGCCCTGTCTTATTCTAAAGTGGGGTGGGAAGTACTTGTTTTATTTCACAACTACTTTCTTTAAACCTATGTAGTGAGTCGTGTAGGTGGCGTGTTGAAATTAGGACCACGCTAGCCAGTTTCCAAAAGGGAGAAGAATAGGTCTTCTGGCAAGATAAGGCATACTACTAATCGATTCTTTGGCCATTCATGATCGAATACAATCTAGAAACAGTTGTACGCCTACATAAGCTACCTCCCAAACCAAGGGAAGAAGGTATCAGATATATGTAGTTCTAGACCCCTTTTGATTAACCAGTTCCTTGACTTTGAATGAATGAAATATTATTCTTATGCCAAGGTCCTTTCTCTTTTGTAGGCCCGCCCGCCATCTTCTCTTCTATTGGGGGGCACTCCCTCATAGATCTAGTTACTGCTTTCCCCTCGCTATAGAAATCTCCTAAATGAAAACCTTGTCGTGCTGCTTTCGGTTAGGGGATCGAATCAAAGTCCTTCTTCTAAAGAAAGAATATAGCAGTGAAGAATAGCAAATGTGATTGCGATTATACCATTATGTCGTATTTTCGTGTGAGAGAAGTGACTCTAAGCCCGATTACGACAGAGAATCATCTTAAGTTTCGGGAATAGGATCAGACAGCGAAATCAATTCATTTCTTTCCGGGCTATCACCTTTAACAGTAAGAGCACTAGCTTTCTTCTTGAACCGCTATCTCAAAAGGCAGGGCGGATTCATCTCTTATCTTAGTGCCCCGAAGAGGGGAAAGTAACATGGGAGGGAGCATATAAAAAGAAAACGAAAAGGAATATAATAGCAAATGCGATTGCGATTATAAGGTACCTAAAGTAGGCTATGTCGGTATGTCCGTATATCAGTCCATTCGGTAACCAATAGCTAATCATTTCAAGTCCAAGATCAGTTGTGTAAGAAAAGGAGTCAGCACATTTCCGATTCGAATCCCCTGTATTAGGATCAGCTAAGATACGAGATGACTATTCGCGATTCTAGCTAGAATGAGCGTTTTCCATTTCAAAAATACTTGGTGGCCTCGAATAAGTATTAGTTGAGATAGGTACGTCCATCCAGTCGTTTCAAATAGCTTCACTAAGCTTTAGAAAGAGCTTATATAAAAAAGGAAGTAATGTGGTTTGTCCTTCCCCTCCTTTATAGACTGGAAGATCTTCTACATCACCTTATTACATCTTCTTTCTCTCGCTCTCGTTGGTTAGGGGATTTAGGATATAGGATAGTTGGGTCCTAATCATCCTCTGGGAAAGGAACTACAACCTCAGACGTTCCCTTGTTGAAAAGCTAGCTTCTGCTTTCTATTCTGAGGCCTCAGATTTGGCTTTCTTCCTTCGAACCAACAATTGTAACTTAAGCTGCTAGCCTAGCTCTTGGCTTGAGCCCACTCACCCCCCTTGAATAGTAGTGGGTAAAACAACCAACTCGTTAAACTGACCTATGTCACCATTGAAGAACTGGAAAAACCTACATTGAAAAGGCAAGATTCCTTACGATGCAAACCTAGCGTTTACCTCGCTATGCCGCCCTTCTTCTCTTGTTTCAACATCTATTTTGGTTGATTGACCAGTTGCGGATTTTCCAGTTAAAGCTGCTGATGCCCTCTTTTGTAGCCTATGCGATACTGCTATAATCGCAATCGCATTTTTTTTTAAAAAGGAGTTTATTAATATTAACCCTCTCTTTTGGCGGAGGAATACCATTTTTACAAACTAAAATCTACCCATTCCCCACTTACAACCTTGACCCTTATCATTATAAATTAAAAAAGATCTAAAATTACTAAATCTCTATTCTTGAGAATAATTTGCAATGGATGCACTTTTTGAGTTTAGCTATAAATTTCTTGTATATAGCTATAACCCTTCTTGATATGATCTTTGAAATCCACTTGAGCTTCTTCTACTTCGTTGGGTTTCCATAATTCCTGCCCTCCTAGACTTCTGGTTTATGCTTATTCTATGTTGACATTACTGATTTCCTGCAAAACAAAGCAACATATCTACATACTCATTCATTCATCTTGTTTACCTTATGGCTGCTCTTCTTCTTGCCTTTGAAGTTATCCTTTACTCTTTTAACCTCTTTTGTTCCAGCTTGATAAAGCTAGCAAATTACTCCAAGTGATTTTTCTGCACTTTATCTTATCTCCATTTCCACTTACATCTATGCCCCTTTAGAGCTTCATAAACTGAGTCCTTCAGCTTTAGAGAGTGCCGGACCAGCCTCCTAGTCTAGGCACTTACAAACCCAATAAATCTATAAAATACCGTAAATTAACACATGACTCTTCACAACATTCACACATAGCCACTTAACCTAAACATTAAAACCATAACCAAACCATGACTTGGACTCCAACAATTCCAGCAGCTGCTGGATTTACTAGATGCATATACGAGGTACTTCGCTGCTAAGAAAAAAGAAATAACAGAAATATATTCTAACAACCGATATCTTACCTTACCCTATTCCTTTAGCCTCCATAATGATCTTACCTGTTTACCATTTTTCCTTTTTTTTTATTCACCTCAGTTTCTGTTAATCCCCTTCAGGACCAGGGAGATTTTAAGATATGAGTCTCTTATCACTTTGAACAGCAGGGAGTCTTTCCTCTCCAGTGGTTATATTTGTCTCAGCAGCGGGAGTACTCCTGACAGCAACCGGGGGCAGCAACAGACAGCAACTATCTCTCCTTTCCCCTGTGTGTCTGGCTCAAATCTTCACGAGATTCCAGCCTTCCTCCTTCTTCGTGTATTCGCTGATGATCATAGAACAAACCAAAGAGAAAACAAAGAAACAACAACCATGCCTACCAGAACTTTACACCCTACTACCCTTATTCTTGATTAAACTAATACAACATAAGTCAATTATTAACGATTACTCCCCTTTCACGTACTGCAAGGAACGGACAGAATATATATTAACCTGTAAAGAAAATCAAAATACAACCTTTCTGCAGAGATTATCGACTTCTGCCAAAATGCGGAATTAGCAGATTAAATATGCAGAAATTCTAAATTACATACTTATTATTTTAATAACCGTTCAGTATAGCTATATACCATTCTGCCAAAATGCAGAATTAATATATACTACCATGGGATCTCCTTCATATATATCCATTTAGCTCCATCTGTCATATCATCATGGTATGTTTATTTGTTCTTATATAAGGAAAACCCATTTTATCTAGACATGCTATTCCCTTTAGTTTATTTGGCATGAATTTCTCCTTATAATCTATATTTCCTCTGATGGTGCCTATTTTAGATAGACAATCCGCTAGATTATTGGCTTCTCTATATATATGTATTATTGAGGCCTTCAGTTCTTCCAGAAGATTAAGAATAACTTCTAGATCCTCTTCATACCTCCATAATATTTTCTTATTTATTACCGTATCAACTAGTAATTTTGAGTCTACCTAAACTACAATGTTTTTAAAATTTAGCTGCTTACATATCTCTAACCCTGATTTTAATGCTCTAATTTCTGATTCTAACGCCAAGGATGCCCTACTAGCTCTGGTAAATGCTCTCTGTACTATCCCTGTATGATCTCTTATTACTCCGCCTCCTCCTGCTATTCCAGTGTCCCTGCTAAAACTCCCATCCGTATTAAGTGAAAGTTTACCAACCGGCGGAGCATTCCACTGTATACATTTAGCCCATTGCTATTTTATCACTTTGTATGTGAGATCCCATTCATTCTCAAGCTTCTTTTCTTGTTCCAAATCCTGTATTACTATCAGTTTTATTATTGTTATATTATATATTTCCTTTTTAATATCTTTTATAATTTCTGTTAAGTTCATCCTTATATTTTCATATTTACTTTTGTTTCTAGATTTCCAAATGCACCAGATAATAAGATGCGGCAGTCTCTGACTAAGCCATTTCATGGCTGGGCTTTTCATGTTTACTTTTCCCCATTTTTTAACTTTATCTATTAATCCATCTTCTATTTTACATATTCTTTTTTTCCCTTCCATCTCTCTCCATATTTCTGCTGCAATGGGACCATTCGAGAGCAAGTGATCAGTTGTTTCAACCGCTTGAAAATAGCATTCGCATCTTGAGGCCATGTTAATCCCTTTCTTTTGTACATTTCTATCTACCGGTATGGCGTTCAATAATGCCTTCCATGTAAAGGAGCGCATTTTTTGCGGGACATTTTCTTGCCATACCCATTTAAATAGAGTTTGTACCGGTTTTTTCTTTCTAACCAAATCTTTTGCCGATTTGAGAGAAAAGTTTCCTTGTGGTGTTAACATCCATTTCCAACCACTCTTTTTTAGTATAGAGTGTGAGTCTACTATCTCTTTTTGTTTTTCCATTGACTTCCAACTGTTCAAAGCTTTCTTGAAAGTCTTATTTTTATTATCTAAATATTTTACCCTCATATATTTAGCCCATAGATTATCACTTTCTTTAAGACTCCACCAGCTTTTACAGTCCCAGGCAGCTGCCGAGTCCTGAAGGCTCATAAGACCTAAGCCTGCTTCCTCTTTCGGGTAACAGATACTTTTCCAGTCCTTCCAGTGTAGTTTATTTCTGCCTTGTTTTTTACCCCATAAGAAGTTTGCCATTTCTGATTCGAGTTTTTTAATAAATTTTTTTGGGGGATGTATCACTGATAAAATGTGTGTGAATGTGCTTTGTAATACATGTGAAAGCAGCGAAATTCTCCCCCCAAATCCAAGGAGCTCTTCTTTCCATCCTGCTATTTTCTTTCTTAATTTGTCTTGAAGGTAAGTTAGATATTCTTCCTTCAACCTCTCCTCATATATCGGACAACCTAAATACATTAATGCCCCTTTAATTTCCGTGATACCTGTGATATTTTTTATTTTATCTACTAACTTTGGTTTTGCATTTTTTGCAAGCATAAACTGACATTTATTTTTATTAACCATTTGTCCTATTTCTTTTTCAAATATTTGCAGAAGATCCATAAGATTCATTAAAGACTTTGTGCTAGCATTAGTAAATATTATAAAGTCATCTGCGTAGGCTAAACAACCTATTCTGGGTGTATTCCTTGGTTGTCTGAATGACATTATTTTACCTTCGGATATTTTCTTGTTCAAGTTTCGTATTAATAATTCTATATATATATCAAAAAGAAGGGGGGATAACGGATCCCCTTGCCTTAGACTTTTATTTGGTTTAAATTCATCACTTAACTTACCATTTACCAGGACTCTTACCCAGGTGCTTGAAATACATCTATAAATTAAATCTATGGTCAGCTCAGAGAAGCCGAAACTTCTTAACACAAAGCAAAGGGTATCCCATTCCACTCTATCGAAGGCTTTCGATAGATCTAGTTTGACCACTAAGTTTTTACCTCTAGCTTTACCACCTATTTCTTTCATCATTTCTGATGCAAGTTTTATATTATCAATCATTAATCTATTTTTAACAAATCCAGTTTGTTCCTGAGATATTATAGTAGGTAAAATTAAGCTTAGCCTGTTTTGTAATATTTTGGCCAATATTTTATACATAGCATTACATAAACTTATTGGTCTATAATCCTCACATTTCTGTGGTGATTCTTTTTTAGGAATTAGTACTATATAAGATTTTGCCCATGATTTTGGGATTTCCGCCCCTACAAAAAAACTTGCAATTGCAGGGACTAGCTCAGTTTTAATCGTGTTCCAGTTTACCTAATAAAAATAATTGTTCCAACCATCAGGTCCTGCATCACTATCTTTATCCAGGCTAAAGACAGCTTCTTTAACTTCTGGTTCTTCTGGGATCGATTCCATTAATTGATTTTGGGCTTCCGTAATGGTCATCCTAATCTCCTGCATTAGAGAATTATCTGTCCTACTTGACTGACTACATAGTTGATTTTCAAAGAAATTTTTAAAGAGAGCACCTATTTCCTTTTCCTCTTCTACCCATTTCCCTTCTTTATTTATTAGACCTTTAATTTTATTTTTTTGAGATTTTATTTTAGACATATTATAAAAGAATTTAGTATTGCGATCCCCATCCTTTAACCATTTTATTTTTGCTCGTCGTTTCCAATAAATTTCTTCCATGTGTAATTTAAATCTCAATTCTCCTTTAGCCTTGCTCAATTCTATCCGAGTTTCATTGTTATTCTTGGAGTCAAAATCGTCCTCCAGCTTGGCTACTTTTTCCTCTAAGTTTTTTAGCTCATGATTTAATTTTCCAAAAACCTCTTTATTCCATGTTTTTAAACAAGCTTTTAGCCTCAGAAGTTTAATTGATAGAACTTGCATTGGTTTTCCCTCTGCTGGTTCTTTCCAGGACTCTCTGAAGAGTCCTGCAAAGCTCGCATGCTTTACCCAAATATTTTGAAATTTAAAATTAGATGTGCTACCCTGGTTACTATGAATCATGATAAGCAGGGGGCTATGGTCAGAGCAAGTTCTATTAAGGTGTCTAAGCCCCGTAATTTCTTGTGAGGTGACCCACTTTATGTTACACATAATCCTATCCAGTCGGGCCCAGATAACTCATCTTTTTTTCCAATTATTGCACCAGGTATATCTTGAGCCGGTGAAATCAATTTCCATTAGATTCGTAATGGCTATTGTATCATTAAATTGTTTCATGACTACCTTATCAGGCAGTTTTCCTCCCTTCTTTTCTTGAGGGCTTCTTATTATGTTAAAGTCGCCCCCTATAAACCAAGGTAAATTTCTACTTGCTATATCTTTCATTTCTTCCCATAAGGCCAACCTAGATTGTTTGTCATTTTTTGCATAAACTGCTGAGATTATTTGATTTGTGTTCTTATCTAATTTGAAATGTACTATTTGTTCAGTATCTTTTATTATTTCAATTTGCAATTTACTGTGCCATAAAATCCAGAGTTTACGATTTAGATTAGCATACGCTTTATTAAATCCTAAAATTTCTCTATATTTGCTATGAAATTCTTGCAGCTGTCTAGGGACGAAATAGAGTCTTTCACTTCACCCTTGCTTCCTACTAAAAATGTTAAATCCCAGCTATGAAGGCAGATTATTCAGTTGATTCTCTTTATTCTGAAGAAACTAGCCTGACCTGGTTCAGGAGAAGCAGTTTATCTCATTTAAGAAGTTATCAGTCTATCGAGTTTACTTTGAAGCCGTGGATTCAGTTTCTGAAGCAGCAGCCTAACGTCCCTATTCACTACTAAGCCGACTCCTCCTTAATTGAATAAACCACCTAACGAATAGAGGGAGATATATATTCAGTCGTCAGCCTCCGCTTGCAACTGGCTCGACTCAAAGGAAAGGTACCAACTCAAAATTGTAGGTACTAAACTCTCTATCCAGTAGGCTAACCACACTACCATAAAGATAGCGCTTTTAGGCACTGACTACAATTTACGTGACCTTCGATTCGTAAGCCCCTTTAGAGTGCCGGGGCGAATGTCTTCGAAAGGCGACAGCTACTGCTGCAGAAGAAACATCATCAAACTAAGATTCCACATATGGTACAGTACAGAAGAAAACAAAAAGAGAAAGAGAGAAAGAATGCTACTTCAATGCTTGACCTTGACGTTGCCTGCTGATAATAGTTAACTACGGCTTAATTGACTATACTACTTCCACTACACTAGCAAACTACACTCTCATTGGACTTAACCCCCTCCTATCCCTCTGGTTTCGCCATCTTAGCGCTTCCTGAACCTCTACATTCGATTGGCCCCAACTATACGACTTTCACCAACATTTTCTGAAGAGCATGTTTGTCAACTGTAAGCTAAAAGAGATTCTGTGTCACCATTTTATGATGAATAAGAGCAGTCAACTTGAATCCAAGCTACCCAACTGTTTGTTTACTGAATAGCAACCACATGTCCAGCAACAATACGACTTACACTAAATCAGAAGACATTTGATGGAATGCATTCAGTGTTACTTGAAGAAAAGGAAGGAATCAGTGTCAACATAGAAGATAGAAGAGGAGCGAGCATTCAGTGTAAACTTGAAGAAGAAGAATATTCAAGCACCAACACATATCAGAAAAAGAGCGTGTTTGTGTCCGGTACATTGGGCCTTCTCTTTCAACCAAGAAGAAAGCAAGAAGTTGTCAGGGCGAAGAGAGTCGTCATTTTTCCTTCTCTTCTAAGCTTCCTTTCTTAGTAAGTGGTAAGTCATTCTGTCTACTACTAGCTTCTTTCTGACTAGTTGCTTCCTTATAATTATAATATAAAGAAGTAGTTCCCTCAGTCTGATTTATACTTTCAGTTTAGGTGACGGAATGTCCTTGACTTTATTTAGTGTCTTAATAGCTAGTTATACTATCTAGTTATTCTTGATGATTAAGACGATGACTAGTGGAACCTTCTGACTCCCTTGGCTAGTTAAAGGATAACCTTTAGTGCCGGCTATCAGGCTAGCTTGCTTCGCGAGTAGTGAGAGTGTTGGTAATCTTTCCTCAACTGAACACAGAAGAATACCTCTTCCGCTGTCTGGTTAGCCGTCAGACCTTATTCCTTACCGACTAGTAGCTTGAGTCTGATCTACTTAGGACTGACTAGCACCTTGCTTCTGACTGACTTTACTTAATAAGGCGGGCAAGAGCATAGCTATATGGACACCTTCCTTAAGCGGGTACAGGAGAATACCTCGCTTTTTTCTGGTAGGCTTTCAGGCTAGAGAGCTGGTCCTTCTCTTTCTTCCTTTATTAGGAATAGCTGTCCGAACCAGCATGACTCATCTTCCTTACTAGTAGTAAAATGAGGATGCGTCTTTGATTTGAAGACACAACTCATTCATGTCCTTCGGGACGGACTCTCTTTCAGATCCTCACTTTTGTGAAGCCCACGGAGCGGTGAGGAGGACAAATCTTAGTCCGAGGAGCTAACCCGCCTAAAGTAAAGGGGCATACGAGTCAGGGGAGGAATGCGGCAACATTGATCCGACTGCCCGACGACGGAGTGAGACTATGGGAATATCCGTCATGCCACTAGTAAAGACTCCTACTGGGGAATTACACTAGAGGGAAGGGCACCCGAACTAGAACTAGGGATAAACACAATCAATCACATACTGGTAGAACTTATAGGCCTTTAGGACAGGACTGCAATTTGTTAGTAGCTCGTTTAGCACGTTCTTATAGGAAGGGACCTTGAAAGAACATAGACATAGTGGAAATGCTCCTAGACTAGAGAAGGTTCCCTGTAGTACATTCCCAGCAAATGAAGGCTCGAAAGCCGGCCTGACCTGACGAACTACTGACTTATGGTTGATTCACTACTTTACTTACTTGGGGTGGGGTTGGGTTCTCGTAAGTGGTATACCTACACCCTGCACGCAGCTGCTAAGCTGAATGAGTTATCATTCCCCGCCAGAGAGTAAAGATCACCTTATGCCGCAAACTCTTCAATTGCATAAGGGCTGCTCGGATGGAGTCCTTGATTTACGTAGTCTCGTAGTTGGATCGTATATAGGCTAAGGCTTCATAATAAAGCTTGGAGGCGGACGATACAAGAATAATGGGAGAGGCATCCTCTATTTAGCAAGGAATGCACGACTTGATAGCTCAGCTTGGATCAGGAGAGGTACAACCTATTATCTTCATAAAGAAGTTGGGGAAGGAGAAGTCTCGCTACTAAGAGAGGGCAGCACTTAGCACACAGGATTCTCCTATCGAGCGCAGGGGAAGCTACAAGCTCACATATTCGACTTAAGGTCTGTGTCTAATCACTACTAGATTCTCAAAGGCACGGAGGAATGACAACTGCTATTGGGAGAGCGACCAAAGCAGACCAGGGAAACTCACGTACTAGCGTGCGCTGCGGGTGATACTACATATAGCTACTAGAGATAGGCCCAGGAGGGAGGGAAGCACGAGGCACAGGACTCACTTTAGGCTTTAGGAAGGAATTCCCCATCTTATCGGAGAGAAGACAGAGCTCAGACTTCAAAGACGGCTTCTTACCTCGAGGAGAATAGACATCTGATGATTGAAGCTAGCTTCTGCTGTGGCTGATAGGGACAACTGCGGACTCTCACTCATAGGATAGCAATCCTACAACAAGACTCGATAGGTCGCCTGACATGAAAAAAAGAGGAAGCATAGACAAGAGTAATGGTTTACTCAGTTGAAGCAAGAGAGGCATAGATAGTCGTGGCAAAGTTATAAGTCACAAATGCTATACAAATATAAGATCCCGTGCCTGCACCCACAGCATAAAAGTGAGAAGCACCAATTGAGGTGGATCTGGAACCACCAGCAGAAGCGGACTCCTATCGAGCACTTTCCCTCTTACAGCATCAGGTTACTCATACTATTACTTGCAAGTCCAATCCATCTCCTCAAGGCGAAATCAGAGATGAGAAGTCGAAAGCGCTAACAAGGGATAAGCATTCACCCACAAGACCAGACAGCCCGGCCCGGTTATTGCTCCAACAGCTTCTTCTTGGTTACACGTGTCCAGACATTTCACCCGACAGGGGTAGATTTTGGCTCAGCTTCAACCTCGTGAGAGGGGATTGTTTGAAGAAATGGAATCAGGATTGTATTGTGCCAGTTCACTAGGAGAAGGGACAACTTCTATTGAATCCGGTGACTAGTGTGAGAGTAGAAGGTCTTTCTCCAGATAATCAGCTGACCGCACTTCGTTTCTTACTTTCCTCGTACTATAAGCTATAAGCATTCAATGCAATTTTATGACTGGGATGCTTCTGAAGGAGTAATGGGGGGCAAGGATGGCAGATAGCGACCCAGAACTCCATTCGGGTGCGGGAGCAATTCGTTATCTGTCCCATAGTGAGTGTGACACAGACATGCGTCATGATTTCAATAGCCCTTAGAGCGTGTTTGTCCCTACCCTCTGTTATTGATTCTAGAGTCATGTCTATCTGCTTGTAAAGAGACTTTAGGATCTTACGCTCATCGGAGACCGGCTCTATGCAAGCCGCAGCCCTTAACGCATAGAGCTATACTGGGCGTGAGTTTTCTTTCCATACCGCAATATAAGAAGAGGGAGACCTATCAGACTCATCCGTGTTGTTGCTAAGAAAGAATGCCAGCAATTCCGTACCGGAACGAACGAAAGAAAAGACAGAATGTCATCCTTCCTGTTAACTTATTATGACTACCAGTCACTACCGGGCTTGGACCATGTCTCCTGAATAATCTCAGTACATATGGCGCAAGATGATTCCACATATCGAGGACAGAATGGGATCGGGTGTTTTCACATCTCACAGTAGTGCCCGGTTTGTCTTGATTTCCGATTGATGAACAAGAAGGAAAATGGAAGTATTGGATTGTTTGACTCACCCCCGGCTACGTGTCCTTTGGACACTTCGCCCACCCGCCACCAGTGGAAGCAAAGCAAGCTAGCCCCCTATGTTTGTTGGTTGGGGTCGCGAAGGATTCAATCCAGCCACAGGTTCCCCATACGGCTACCTTGTTACGACTTTACCCCAGTCGAAGACCCCACCGTGGTATGCGCCAATAAGACCACCAAAAGCCTTTATGGCACTAGTGGTACACAGAAGTAATGGGTGATCATTGGTCCGATGCTTCGGGGGAAACCAATTCCCAGGGTGTGATGGGCTGTGTGTACAGGACACAGGTACATATTCAACGCGGCATGCTGATCCGCGATTACTAGCGATTCCAACTTCATGTTCTCGAGTTGCAGAGAACAATCTGACTGAGGCAATCTTTCCAGATTCGCTCCGCCTTACAGCCTTGCTTCCCATTGTAATTGCTATTGTAGCACGTGTGTGGCCCAGCCCATAAGGGCAATGCGGACTTGACATCATCCCCACCTTCCTCCAGTATATTACTGGCAGTCCCCCGTGAGTGTGGCACGCACACCTTTGTTTCGGAGCCGTTTTGGCGGGGCGTATCAAACACACTACACACCACCGGGCTGCTCGCCTGAATGCCGAGTCTTTCTCCGCCGCCGACTCGATGTCGTCGTCACCTGCAACATCAGGCAAAAAACTGGACTTGACTCAAAGCAAAGTTCGATGTTCTGAGTAACGCGTGCTAGCTGTAATCAAACTCAAAACTCGAAAGGTGCCGGCTCCCTTCTTACAGACAGCACAGCTCAGTGCTGGCACTCAATTCGTAGTGCTGGCACGTCACTCGTCTCCTCGGCTCACTTCGGTTGCAAAGACTTTATCCTTAGACGCATGTCTCAGCAACACAAAACGAGGGTTTCGCTCGTTATAGGACTTGACCAAACATCTCACGACATGAGCTGACGACAGCCATGCAGCACCTGTATGAAAGTCAGTACCATCCCATTAAGGACATTTTTTTTGTTCATATGTCAAGGGCTGGTAAGGTTTTGCGGGTTGTATCGAATTAAACCACATGCTCCACTGCTCGTGCGGGCCCCCGTCAATTCCTTTGAGTTTCGGTCTTGCGACCGTACTCCCCAGGCGGAGTGTTTCACGCGTTAGCTAGGCCCATGATCTGCGTAGACCAAGGGCGAACACTTATCGTTTACGGCATGGACTACTAGGTTATCTAATCCCGTTCGCTCCCCACGCTTTCACACCCCAGCATCGGTAGGGACCCAGAGAGCTGCCTTCGCTTTTGGCGTTCCTTCGTATATCCCAGGATTTAACCCCTACACACGAAATTCCACTCTCCCTTGTCCCACTCAAGTTAATTGGTTTCGAGAGCATTCCGCAAGTTTTTTGGCTACTTTCACTTTCAACCCGATTCACCGCTTACGTGCCCTTTACGCCCAGTCATTCCGAAGAATGCTTGCCCCCCCCCCCCCCCCCCCCCCGTTTTACCACGGCTGCTGGCACGGAGTTAGCCGGGGCTTCTTCCTCGAGTCCTGTCATGATCGCGCACTCGACGAAAGAGCTTTACAAGCGGCATTGCCCTTCTTCTTTCACGCGATATTGCTGGATCGGGCTTTCGCCCATTGTCCAAGATACCCCACTGCTGCCCCCTGTTGGAGTCCGGGCAGTGTCTCACTCCCAGTGTGGCTGATCATCCGAAAAGACCAGCTAAGCATCATTGGCTTGGTCAGCCTTTACCGGACCAACTACCTAATACTACGCAGGCTCATCAAACAGCGCTTTTTAGCTTTCTTCAGGATTTGGCCTGAACTGTTCGGCAGATTCCCCACGCGTTACCCACCCGTTCGCCACTTTGTTCTCAACTAACCAGCCCAGCAAGAGCAATAACGCGTTAGTGCATCCCTCTCCCCGAAAACAACTTTATACTCGCATGTGTCAAACATATAGCTAGCGTTCCTTCTGAGCCAGGATCAAACTCTTCTTTTGCTTCCATCAAGAGCAAGTACAAGTCTCCTTAATTCCCGGCCATGTGAGATAGAAAATACAAGGTGTACTTCTCTTTCTCTAACAAATTAGGATTCCAAACAAACCCCCGAATGACTGATTCGATTGACGTAGCCTGTTATAGACAGGGAAGGAAGATAGGAACTTTCCGACCTGCCCCAACTGCGCGTGCTTGGCTCATCGCATCTCTCAACCGGGTTGAAAGCCTAGGAGCCGGGAATCAGAATCCGAGACAAGAGAGACATTGATGGCCTCTGATAGATTAGCTTGGATTGACCCTATCCCTATTAGTCGAGTGCTAATGCCCTAAGCTGGTACGGCCACCCGTCCCCGCGATTGAGTTTTGCTGGAGATGGAAACAAGGGAATAAGTTCACATGATTCTTGTTTCGGAGGCGAGAAATGGAACAGATAAACAAAAGGGATTGGGGTAGGGCCTATCCAACTACTTCTCGACCGGCCCAGCTGCTAGTCGCCGTGGCGAGGATCGGCCAGTTGCTTCAAGGGGCTTCTTTAGATTGATGTGTACAATGGAGTCCTTATTCCAGCGCTAACTAAGTGTCACGGTCCTAATGAGAGGGCCTATTTATAGGGAATTGGCCTTGTATGACTTCGGGCGATCGAAGGGCAAGACTTTGAGATTATGCCTTCGGCCACTTCAATCCTACCTTACTGAAAGGGCCAATCCATGACTACCCACTCTGAAAGAAAGGCTAGCTTGATCTGAGACATGATGGAGTCAGCATTGATATAAAATAGGCTGAGGCTTTAAAGCATGTTCACAACATAAGCCAAAGAGGACGTGGGCATTTCAATAATTCCTATTTCCTGCTCGCCGTTATGCTATGTTATCTTTCAGTGCCATGATGGTCCTTCTTCTTTACGAATGGGACATCTTTTGATGGAATCTTCATATGCCTAAGTGAAAGCACCCTTCCCTTTACAAGAAAGCGAATAGGTGCGAAACTATCTAGTTCCTATTTGACACTGAAAGCAAGTACTTTCTTTGCCGGGAAACTCCTACTTCCACGAGATATCACAGTGGGGCTAGACTATAAGAGTACAGAGTACTTTGACAGTAAGTGCTTTAGTCCGGTTTACACCAGCTCAAATACCTGGAAAGGGATGTCGAAAGACAGTTTGCCCTCTTATTTAGTTGTAGGGACCCGTAAAGCTAGTTAGAGAAGCTCGTGAGTCTGAGGCCAGGCTCGCAACCTGAAGGTAATGCCTTTGATAGTGCGATAGTCTCTTTAGGAAGTAAAGTAGGCCAACCTGGGAATGAACTAGCCAGCCAGTTACTGTAGCCAGGATTTTTTCGAAAGCCTTTATGATACTCTTTCTTGCACTAGTAAAGTAAAGGAGAGAGTAATAAAGTTTGGCAAGTTCCAATGAAAACTCTAGTCTAGAGTCTTTCTTCCAGTAGTACCTAGCGCGAGGGGGCATAACGAAGAGAAGCGAATCAAGTAGGGGCTGAGGGCATATAATCTTGGAATGGAAGGTGAAATGGAGCCCACGGAGCGGTAGTTGCAAAAAAGCTAACAAAATTAGTCATGTCAGATAAAGGAAGTCTGTAATAGAATAAGGAGGAGCTGAAAGCTGCTTCCCAAGAGAGGAAGGAGGGAAAACTCTGAATGGCAAGCTGGTCCCACTCACTATTTCAATTCCCAATCCAATAGACAGAAATTATAGCATTTAAGGGCGGCAATAATTGCATGCAATTCTAGGGAGACCGTGGAAAGAATGAAGGACTTTCTTCGTATGGACCAAGATCGAAGCACATTCCCCCTGGCGAGGGGACCTCCTAGCGAAGCTACAGGCTCGCAAGCATTTGTCCCAAAGGCTAGACCTGGTTCAAGTTTGAAACCTGCCCTTACTAGAGAACCCATTCTATATTATCCAAACCTTTTAGTCCGACTAACATTGGGCTAGCTGAACTAGTTTAAAAGGCTGGATTTTCCCTTGTGCTTGTTCTTTCCCAACTCTCGGGAGAACCGATTCCCGAACTCTTCGGTATCTCGCTAGGTATCAATGGCTTTGACTCGATTAACAGGAGCTTTACTTTCCTTTCGTCTATCTTTTTCCGGAATAGATGTACTAGAGTACCTCAAACATAAACTATTCGTCACGATCCATGAGATTGAGAAAGAGATACAAGAAAAAGGAGTTCGAAACCATGCCCCTGATCTAATCTAAATAGCCGAATCCAAAGAGGCAACTCTACTATTTTTACTCCACCATAGTGACTCGGGTAAACTTTCACGTGAAGGAGAGCCTGAGAGCAGGTGACAAAAACCCCAACCATACAGGTATAGAAAGTGCTCGAGCAGTGACAAAGCTAGAGAATTGTTCGAGTAGACAGACTTTTTGGGTGCTAAGATCAGCGGAGCTAAGTTAAAAAAAAGATTATTGACCGCGCATCCATCCCTTGACTAGCCTGAACAAGGAGCCTACTTTAGAGGAGTTCTCTTATAGTGGTGGCTGCTCTCCCCTAAGAGAAGAAAGATTTTGGTAGATCATTCCAGTTTTGCAGGACAGCGGGGAAAAGAGCCTTTTTGAACGCTCTTCATTGAGCAATCATTTAGGGATCGGTCAGAGAGCTAGGGCGGAGTCGGTCCCGCTCCAATACACAAACTGAATCTTTTTCGCCCAGGGTGGAGAGGCTTAGGCATGGCAGCATAGATGCCCGCTCAGTAATTCCATAGGGAGGGGTTTCAGTGGCAAGGTCTCTAGGCGCAGATCGAGATTGTTATGTCTTTCTAGATCTAGATCAATGGGTTGAAAGTAACGCCGAACTAGAAGACTAAACGCGGGGAGGGACTTCAATGCTTTATAAGCAGTGAAACTCTTTGGTATGAGCTGGGGCTACTACCTTTGTTGCTTCAATCGCTGAATCAACTGCTACTTTTGCAGTTTGTACTACTTCTACTTATATCGCCCTGGGTAGGTTTATTCGTGAAAGGTTGCATCTGGCTCTGTAACTTTAGGAACTGGCAAACTTCTTATTCCTACCCTAGGATCCGCTATTCAATCTCCATCTCTACCTGGGACCTCTCTAGCTTCCAACTCGCTCCAAAGCTGAAAATGTTCCTTCCTATTGATACTGCGGAGACTAGTGAGACTTCTACTTATACTGCTATTGGGTTTAGAAAGACTCCTACTACTAAGACAGGCGCGCATGGACCAAAAGTAAACTCAAACTCGAATGTAATGTGCTTACCTATGGCTGGAAAATGGCACTAGGACAGCAGGCGCTAGAGGCGATGTTTACATGTAACACTCTGCCTGGGAGGTTTTATGAAGGCCTTGTACTCAAATTTCTACTGCAAATAGGGAAGGAAAAAGCATATAGAAGGGCTTACCGGCATTAAGAAGGGAAACTCAATCTTTATCCAAGGGAACCGCCATCGAAAGAGAAACTCAATAGAGAATTGTCTAGATTCTATCACTGGGTTAGGAGAAAGAGCTGGTGAAGGAGTCAGGGGTTTTCTTCTTTATTTAGCTCAGAAGGGCTCCCTCGCTTGTGAGGGGAGTACAATACCCTATTCTTTGTCCGTTGGGACTAGTGGTTACTTCATTCTTGCCTTCCCCAATCAGTTCCTTGCTTCTAGACCTTCAAACATTTCCTTCTTTCTCACTTGGCGGAGGAGACATCTGCAGATGGATGCCTGACCCTATCTTTCCCCCTTCTTTCCTCAACAGAGACTATTGCTTCGTTTCACCTACCGGAGATGTTGGATGTCTTCTTTTTTTCACCTTGGAGTCGTTGACTCCCTCTTGTTGGCTCTCTCTCTTTGCCACCATGGGACCTCCAATCCATGCTTTCGGATCCCTTGTAACCGTGGAAAATCGGTACTTTCCTATAGTGGACCAGGGCTACTTGAACTTTCAAGGTTCAGGTCTTGGAATCGGGCGAGTAGCTACTGTTGAATCTTTTTATATGGCGATGGTTTCGATGACTTGTGACACCTATGCCATGATGCTCATTGGCAGCGTGACGAACCGGGTAAACAAACTCACGAGTCGAATAAAAGGTAGTTCGCAAGGCCTTTCTTTTGATTCCGTTTTTTGGTCTTTAGCCCCGCATTCTTTCTTGCCCGTGAGACCTTTGTCCCAGCAAGGAAACAGAGCTCCTCCTTTACAAGGCATCATAGGTTGGAAAGCACAAACTCTCTCCTATAGCGGGACACTTGTCCCCGGGATTAGTTATTTGTATCGGCTTTTGTGATCAAGAAAGGCACGTTTAAGCGCATGGAAAGGATCATGAATTCCTGTGGGCTAAGCTAGAACTCAACAAAAAAATAATTCCTTTAGCATGGATAGATCCAACAAACCTTGCTTATGGGTCAATCCAGGAAGACTACATTCGTAGGAGCATCTTATGATATGTACGTCTATCCTACCACACCTCCCACATTTTGAGTCGAGACGTTATGAAAAGATCGGATGGCTCGAATACCAATGTTTGGGCCCTTGGGATTGAAGATGGCTAGGGCGCCCTCGTAAGGCGTAGGGTAGGCTCTTTGGATAGATTGACTGGCTTAAGCCGATGAACCAGCTTCTACCACTGACGAGCTAATTCGGACTAGAGGAATCAAATCACCTGATCATGGCTTGGCATCTTTTGAAAGGTAATTCATTATCTGATAATAAAGGTCGAGCCGGCTACTCGAAGCGGAGAAGCAAGAGCTCACTCGACCCGGGAGGAAATTTCATTCCAAACCGTGAGCTAGGAGATGGGACAATACGCTGTTAGACCGGGAGTTTTGACCTTTAGGGATCAGAGTTGCAAACTGCTTGACCTGACCCACGGTGCGGTAAGGTTGGGTAGGGAGGTCTTCCCATTCATGAAAGGGTCGAACTGAGGAAAGGAGCGGAGTTGAGAGCGGTACTCCTTCTCTTTCAAACTCACTTCCCCACGCTCAGCCGACTAAAGCTAAAAGTTGATCTTCTTGCAGCTGAGAGAGATGCTGGCATTGAAGGAAGTCCCCCGTATTGGACGGACAGAAAGAACCTTCTATAATGAAGAGTATGATGTTATGAAAATCCCTCTAGTTGAGTAAGAGAAATGAAAGTTTCAAGCCAGTAAACAGTGAAACTAAGTTAGTGGGGTCGTCTGGAAACGACTAAAAAGAGCAGGAGCAGGGCTTGTCCGGGGCAAGGGATGCAGGTATGTCATAAAGATGAAGCTTTCAAGCGGCTGTGAAACTCAATCTCCATCATCAAAGATAGGGGCAAGAAAGATGTGATCGATCCCCACCCAGGTAAGGAACGAAAGTCACTCGAATCAAGGGAAGGGGTTTGAGAATCAATCGACCAATAAGGGATTAGTGAAGAGACAGAGGAAAAGAGGTGGAGTTAGTGAGGAACATATCACACATTATAACTTACGAAATTAGTGAAGTGAAGAGAGAAGAGAGAGGAAGAGATGTTTGAGATGAGTAGAAGTATCCCCTTGTTTTGCCGTAGGAGATAGATCCATTCCTTCCTCGAACGAAGTTAGAGTCTAACTGTAGCTAAGCGTTTTAGAAAGAAGTAGCATCTGATCCATCCGCTTAAAAGCTCCCGGTTAGCCGTAGTACGAGGGGTGAACTCCCTACTCCTAGCTACCCTAGTTACTAAGACTTATAAATGGATTCCCTCTATCTCAGCAGCAAGATAGGCTGTAACTAGACGTAGATCGAAGCTACATAAATTGAGTATGGAATCGAAGCTACCCTTCAGAATAAGGCAGGCAGACCTAGCATCCTGAACTAAAGACTCTATTTCGTCCCTAGACAGCTGCAATAATTTCATAGCAAATGCGATTGTGATCCCTTTGCTTTTCGAAACCGACGTGCAGGCGCCCTTCAAAGCGGGGGTTCTTGCCTTTTTGGGCATTTGTAGCCACAGGATTGCCGCCGCCGGTCCTGCATGAAACATGAAAGTCAGCCGAAAGAAGTCAACATGTTGGAATCAGTTTCATTTATGGCAGGGGTGCCAAAGATACGTGCCTGAATGACTGAGAAGCCTTCCCTTAATGCCCATAGTTGCGCTAAGCCCTTTTTGATCGCTCCGGTTATCAAAGAAACCTTGGATCATGCTGAGAATGGCCTGTCCCTTTCTATGATATGAGGGGCTATCAGGATCTTATCGTTTATTCTTCAAAGACGCGGATGGAATAACGTATAGAAGTTGGAGTGCTCTCTTCCGATTGAAGAGGAGACGAAGCGAAGGAGATGAAGAAGAAAAGCAACGCAACGAGGTAGCTCATTTCGAGATGTCACAGGGGTGTAGGAGCTACTTCCAGCTTTCAAGACAAGGTCCTTAACATCTTCAAAACTGGCTAATTCAGGGGCCATCTTCAGAGGAGCAATTTTGGTAACCATCCCCTTCTGGTCCCTTCTTTTGGGATGGAATCATCCGGTGACTCTCCTGTCCTGCCTATTACTATGAGTTGGGTTCCGTAGAGAACCTGGACCATCGCTTACTGATGACTGTTTCAAAGTCTAGGGGGTTTACCTACTCGACATATAGGGAGATGGTCCTGAAGTTGCTGGTATGGGCGCACGCCTCTAGGCCAAGTCAAGTATAACAGCGTATATGATTTCCACATGCCAAACCAACCCCAGACGCTTATTTGACTTGAAAGCTCATTCCGAAGCTGATAGGGCAGGAGACCTAGATGAGCATCAGTCTACCACGGAATATTTGTTTACAAATGGGGGAGGAGCAAAGCCTAGCCCCTATTGTCTATATGGACCACTACTATTGACTTCTGACTTACTAAGTGGTAGAACCTAGCATCTTTTCCCCTCCTCATTCCCTCTGGCCTGTTAGTGAGGAAGCAAAAAGGTTTGAAGTTAGAATTGTACAATGTTATTACTTCATCCGTTGTGAATGAATAGGGTGAAGGAATCGGATCTTGTCTCTTTTCATCTGCTTAGCTTAAAAGGCAGGAAGCAAGAACTCTAAACTATCTCCCCACGGTGCGGTAGCGAAGCCCCATTCGTTCCCTAGGTGAAGGAGCAGTAGAATCAGTTCTTGCTTTCTTCCCATAGCAGCTGAGAGCGCAAAGAGTAGCCAACCCAGTCAGCCAGTCCAGTAGCACGGTCTCGGTCCTGCAAGCCAACAGTTGCTAACTTTCTTTCAAATAAGATCTGTCCCAGCGGTCAGTCTCATCGGCTGGCATTATTCTTTCTTTAGACCACCTTCTCTTGATGTAGAAAAGAGTTTTTGAGGGAAATACAGAATGAGCTCTATCTTATCCAATGGGAAACTTTCGAGTTCATCCTTTAGTTGTCCATGCAGTCCTATCAGTGCAGTACTTGTGAGTGCTTCCTCCCGAGCCAGTAGGCCGATTGGTATATAGAAAAGAACCTTCCCAGCCGGACAAGGAGCCAGAGCCACCGAGCTTGTGTTATTAATTGGCTTGATAGTTCAAGTAGTAATGGCGGTCTCCTGTCTGTGGTAGTCAAGCATATCTGTGGCTAGAGGAGAAAAGCAGTCAATCTTAGTGCCCTGTAAGCAGTAGTTGAAGTCAGGCTTTCTAACTCCTAGTCGGCTAGTAGACGAAGGGGATAGAATAGAGACTAAAGAAAGAGCTCTGAGTCTACCCAAAGCGAATGAAAGTCAAGAGAAGTGGTGGTAGCTGTCCATGCAAGGAAGTGACACAAGCTATTCTAGCAAGTATTCTATGGAGGAAGGAAGCCAGGGAGTAGCACTAGGGCAAGTAACTTATTTCACTAGACTCATATGTCAGTCTCGATGTACAGATTTCTCAAGGCATTGTTTTTGTACGAGCAGTAATAGTATAAACTATAAACTATAAACAAATAAAACTGCTATTGAATGTGCAGGAAGAGAGTAGGCAGTTCAGAGAAAGATTCCCCTTTTCGTACACTCGGCAGGTCAGTTCGGTGCTAGCGGATCAGAAAGATAGGCCAGGTTAGCTGCGGCTTCCAGTACCGAGACAAAATGGGTTTTGAGATTAGAGAGAGGTTAGAAGAATTCTCAGAGAAAAAGTCCCTCTTGTGCCGGTAGTAGGGAAAGCTGCTGAGATAGAGAGAGCAGTTCTCCCTTAAAGTCCTTTCTTTTATGGATTTTGTGTCGGGAATAGAGTAGTGGCTTATTCGGCGTTATACCACAATTCATTCTCGGGCATAGCTGTTCATGAAACGTGGCATGGGTGGTCTACGATCAGCTACTTTACTCCCCTCAAATTATATGCGCTTCCCGGGGGTTATTCAGTCGGTTATCGTATTTGATTCCCTTGCAGTGGTACTTTATGTTATGAAATGAAAGGAGATGCCCTTGGTTTTTTCAGTTAGTTAGATGCCCGGGCTTATATTGGTTATGTGAGTTTGATTCCGGTACTATAGCTCTGTCTTAGCTCTTCGAGTCAGAATGAATAGTATCGAACCACGGAAAGAAAAGCTGATTTCACGAATGAGAGAACATACAACATTCTTTCAGGAATGAGGGCTTCGATTGACTAACACACCTCCGTGTTCTCATTTCCTCCGCGTACTGCTCTTGCACTCAAATCAAACCTACTTTACGGAAGGGGAATCTCTTATACATTGGTTATGAGATTGGATTCCCTACTAAAACCCTGGGTTTGTTCAAGTAAGGTCTCTTGCTTTTTGTTCTGCTCTCTCAGGCACCAAAGTCCAAACAAAGCATAAGTCAGGGGATTATTATACATCTTCCTAGATCTCACCCTACTATTGATAAGAGTCAGTCGAATCTATCTTCTTAGGCAGCACGAAAAGTTAGATAAGATTAAGAAAGCTAACAAACACGATACGATAAGGGACCAATCCAATAAAACTTCCCATAGGAGCCGTACACTTCAGTCTTGATCAAAATAAAAAACAACTCTATCCGTCTGCGCTGCTCTAGTATCCCTAAAATCACTTGATCTACCTTGCAGCTATGAAAGCAAGCCCTAATAAGCTAAACCGGGAAGTGGTACGTATTGATAAAGGATCTCCCCGTAATGTGGATCTCTCACTTACTCACTGACTGTGGGAAGTCCTGAGAAAAGAACTTTCTATCGTATCAGTTCGGTTAAGAAAATATATTCCCTCCCCGTGGATCTATCCTTCCTGTGGTGTAAGCACTTTTCAACTATGTTAGAGCTCAGGGTTTATGCGCTGATAAGTCAGAGTATCTGGTCAGAGAAGAACAAGCAAGCACTAAGATGCACCAATCTTAGCTTAGAAAAGAAAGTTTCCAATACCTTGACAAGCTGAATTAAGGAAAGAGAGCAGTCCACTTATTAGCAGCTATTCAAGTTAGCACTCTTATGCTCTAGTACGGCATCTTATTTTCTCCCCGGGTACTAAAAAAAATGCTTTTTGAAGGAGGGAGCACGAAAAAGCTTGGATTAAGTAAAGGGAGCCGTAGACGAAGGACTGAGACTAAAGTACGGATCACTTACACAACTACTGCTGGGTTCTTATAAGATGTGCTCAATATAGCAAAACTTATCGAACCAGCGAAAGCTCAGTCAAGTGAAAGGAAGCACGAAACCCCCCAAAAACTAGTTTTAAGGAATGGTCGCAAATAACAGCTTTTTTTGCCGGCTCAAGTGACTCGACTTAGTCAAACTCCTCAGCAACATCTGGGATTATACGGGTTGAGCACCCCCCGCTCCGTCGGATGAGGTGGATTCTTTTGATCACCGCCGGTTCGGAATTCTCTGAACACAAGTCAGAGGCATAACATAACTTTCGATCAGTACCAGTTGCAAGGAACGAAGTCTAATTAACCCTTCATCGGCCCACCTTTATTCTTTATTTCGGAGGTGAGTAGTCTCTTTACGCTGTAGTGGGGTTGCCGTGAGCAGTAAAGGTTGAAACCTTTCCTTACCTACCCACCAGGCTATCCACTACCAGAGACAGGAGCTCACCCTTGCCTGCATCTTAGTTGAACCAAGCTATCATTATCTACGATCAGACCCCCGCATGACCTATCTCTATCCAGCCTATGTCTCTCTCTCAACCCACCCTTGATTGAATCAAAAATGAAAATAGCCTTTGATTTCTTCCCCTTTGCCAGGAAAACCTACCTCTACTTAAGACTTTGGGGTCGGGTAAACTTGAGCTGCGATTGAAGCCACTCATTAAGAATCTGATAGGCTCCTACCGCCCATGGCGGCTATCCGCTGCCCTTCCTTGAAACAACATACAAGTTCTCACCGGGGAGCCCTTGTCTATTCATTAAGTAGAAACTAGTCTCATCTCATAGGTCATAGGTTGGTCCTCTCTTCTCTATAGCTAAATTAATCCTTTCCTTCCCCATAGGAAGACAGTCCGTTCCCCTGCTCCTCTTGATTCTGGGTCACCGTCTGCCCTAACTTCTGCGACTGTGGGGGTGGAAGTGAAGACTTCATGCTTTAACCGGGAGGATCTCTTTCTATCCCAGCCCGTTGGTTGTTCGAAGCAAGGATAGCCGCTAGTAAGACAGCTCCTAAGTAGATCAGACTCAAGCAACTAGTCCTAAAAAAGGTATGAGTACGGCTATTAGTAAGGAGGTAACTTTTGTAAGGAAAGTGGCTAGTCTAGTAGGAAAGGGAAGCGGCACAAGGAATAGTGAGTCTCTGAATCGGAAAGGCATGCCAGGAAAGACAAAGGCTAGTCCCAAGGCTAGGTCATCAACAGGAGGTTTTTTAACAAACAAATAGTTGTTATGGCTTACTTACGTGCCTTCCAGGAGGAAGAGGTTGGCGGAAGGAGAGCGGCTGGGTGCACATGCTGTATACTTTCAACCCGTATGTTTACCGTGCACTTCCACGATTCACCTTCGAGTATCCCGATTGTGATATGCCAGATGATTTCGTGGCTTTTCTCTTGTTGTGCATGCAAGGTTCCCTGACACAGGGGACTGATTTGAAGTAGTACAAAACCTTATTTAGGCGGGGCCGGGCCGTGCCTTCCAATTTCTTCCTTCTAGTGTTGTCTTGCTTCGAAGTGCACTACAAATCTACGTCTTATTGTCACACCTGCTGATGTACCTCCTAGTTGGGATGTACCTTCCGTAAGGAGCAGAGCTAGGGAGCAAGGGAAGCCGGGCAGGTCTTTCGTTTTTTTTTTCGTGAGGATAGCGATGAGTCTTGAGTAGCCTGAACAGCTTGAGTATCGAGTTAAGTTCATAGTTACTCCCGGGCAAGAAAAAGTCCAGTCTGGTCGTTAATCTAGGGAAGCAAGCTGGTAATCCTCGGGCCTCGCGCTAGCAAAAGAAAGGCCTGACGTCTTTGTTTGCTCGGTGGGATCGGATAGGGAAGGAGACTGGATAGCAAGGATAGGCACTTCTGGGCCTGATGGTAGCGGTAGGGAATGAAGGTCAAGTGAATGGCAAGGAAAGGCAAGGATGGGAGATCTGTATTGAGAGAAAGATCCCCCGCCATGAATAGCTTCAGCATCCGTTGATCGTGCAGGCGCAGATTAGCGACTAGCTTAGGAGGTAATAGCCGATACGAGCAACTAGGTCTCATAGGCGGGAATAGGGTCTAACCCAAGCGCAGGAAGAAAGGAATATGGAAGTCAAGCCCTTTTCTTTTCTCCAGTCTCAAGGGGGTAGGGCTATACATTTATTTACTACACCGTGGGATATCTTTCCCTTATGGCATCTAATTACATTCCAGGCATTTCTGCTTCCCTTGGTTCTCTTTTTGCTGCCTCGCCAGGTTAAGTTTGAGTGGAATTTGGAGTCTTGAAAGCAAGCAAAAGCAAAAGAGCTTGAGTTGAGAAGTCCATAGGCAGCCTGTAATATAATAGTAGCTAGGGGCCTTTCCGTTTTCCCACTACCTTCTTTGATGTATCCATAGCCAGTTTCCTGTGATACAGAGTTCGTTGCCAGGCCAGTGACACCATGAAAAAGCAGGAGAAATAGGCAAGAGGAGTTTTCAAGAAGTGAAGTTCGCTCTCTTTTTTGCTAAGCCAGTACCAGTGCCTTCACCAGCCTTTCCAATTGCAGCAGTCCCTACGGTGCGGTAAATACTTCTATAAAAAAGGTCAGCCCTGCCAGCGAGTGTAGTAGTAGTTCCTCCAGTTGAGTCTAATAGGTATGGCGCGGCTATAGACTTTTGTCTCTTTCCTTTCAATTACAGCAATGTTAAGTTAAACATATCCAATGGAAGTCATCAGGTTTATTGTACAGCAGCTTTCGCTCCTAGAGTTGCATTGGAAAGCTAAGCTCATGGAGCAGAAAAGAGAAAATTCCCTGACATCATCTAGAGAGAGGGCCAGCTCCCAGACATCCAATCGCAGTTGGAGAGATTTTAGTTTGAGTGGAAGTCCCTGGTTCATACTTACCCTATTCCTGCCGAGCTTGTTGCAGTCTCCTTTTCTGCACTTCCAAGGTTAAGCGCAACCCTCTCCTTGAAAGCCGGTGCAGTTATCATTCCCAATTTTGGATATTCCACTAAGGAGGAGAAAAATGCCTTCCTAAAGAAAGTTAGACTTTACTCTTCGGCTTGAGATTCAGTTTTCTTTTTTGGTGGTCCAGTTGAGGAAAGATAAAAAAAGTGTTTCTGCTGCCTTCGAGCCTTTTGAAGTTGGAGTTTCTGTACCTGCGCTTTCCCTAGCAGGTTTGCCTACGAGCGATACAACCGAGCCAGTTTTCATTGCTAAGCTCTTCACCATTGGGTTTCTTAAAGTAAAGATTTAAAGCACAAGCCCATAGTATGGCATTTCGAGAAACGAGAGACAAAAGAGAATGAATGTATTGGGCCATACCAACCGGAACTTAGTATTATATTAGAATAGAAGATTGCTTCATCTGGGGTGGAAAAAGAGTTTAAGGAAGGGAACATCACTCTCTCTAAGTCAGTTTTGGTTTTACTTACCCCAATAGAACAAGCCAATGCCATTCGGATGGTAACAGGAGAAGACCCATTCTGGGGGCAGTTTCCTTAGGAGCAGGTTGAAAAAGCTTCAAAGGGGATCCCAAAGGAAATGCCTAAAGAACTATGGGAAATAGTCATCTCCAAAATACCAAAAAGATTTTGAAGAGATTGGCCGCCATGACAGGCATCAAGTGGAAGAAGGCTTGTAACCCCTCAGGTTCTTACACTTCCCAAGCCTCAGGTGTGCAAATGAAGGGGTAGAAAATCCGTTCCTATTGAACCTGCTCAACCATAACATTGGGTATGTAGGTCCAGCCGAGACTATGTTCTACTGACCAAGTGCAGTTGCCTCATCAGAATCTTTCTCATTAGATCGGTGAGGATGCCTGACCAGGGTTTAGATCTTTGGTCAATCCATCATTGGCTAAGCAATTTCTTTCTATTTCTTTCGGACATGGCCGACACTGCGTTCCTCTATTCTTCCTTTTTGCTAAGAATCAAGGATTGAATCATCAATGGATAATTCTATTGATTCGAGCCTCTCATTTATATAAAATATAAAGTTATTCCAGTCAGAGACTGTCTCCCAAGAGCCCAAAGAAAGTCTTCGACTAATTGGATTGGAGCGAGAGCAGCGAGAGCAACAAGAAGAGGTTATGTACATGCCAAAGTCACTTCACTTTTTGTACTAATTTCATCCTTTGGAGGTAGCAGCCTCTTCCAATCCATGAGTGGAGTCCGGATCCAAGCTAAGGCTATCTGGGGGGGCTACCTTAGTGAGCAGCTTATCTAACCTATTAAGATAAAAACAGAGGTCTTGCTCATGGATCCAGTTGAGAAGCTCTCGGAAAGACATCAATCCGTGGATATGAATAACCCAAAGGCTTCAACCGGCTTCCCATTTCTAGATATTGAGTAACGTAGCCCTTTTGTTAACAAAATAGGGGTGGCATCAGAAAGATCACCCGATCAAGGACTTTTCTTTGCGCCACTCGAAGACCCACCAGGTCGACTGGGAAAAAGCTCCAATTTGACCCGTATACCATCACCTATGGTAGCGTGACCAAGGTCCTTCTATCTTCCTAATGCTAATGTCTCCTTAGAGCGATTGGGGAATTACAAAGCTTGAATGAGACTTTTTGAAAGAAGAAGCAATAGAATCGCTTAGCGCGATAGGGCCCACGGAGTAGTAGGAAAGCATCTACTTTAGTAGCGGATAGAGTATCTAGTTAAGTTCGAAGGCTAATAATAAAATTTATAACTTCTTGACTAACTACCTACACTAGTGAACCAGTCTTGAGGATTGGGACTTGGCTCGAGAGGAAAGAAGAAAAAGTGAAAGGGCCTAGGACTGCTCTAAACGATTAACAAATCACTTGCCCTATAACAAACTCTCCCTTGTCTACGCTTTCAAACTAGCCTTAAAAAAGTAAAAAAGATTTCACTGGCTGTAACGGAGAATGCATGAAAAGGAGAAGGCATGGAATGATGGAACTTCGTCTATATATAGGAAAATAAAGGAAAGTAGTCAGTCTGACAAAGCAACACTTATCATAGCAGTCCGAAAAGAAATGTCTCTCTTATAGTCCTCCCCATTGAGACTGATACAGGAACTACACTCGAACTGGGTTTCATTTAAGGTCAGGCTTGATCACAGGCTAGCTTGCCTATAAGACCACCCCTATCCCTAGCTTAGCTTGCAGGAAACTGCGGATATCCTGTCTGAAACTAAAACAAAGAAAGAATCCAACTACCATAGCAAAAGAGGCTAGCTTGTTTCCTAGCTGTAGCGCACGCAGCTACGTAGCGATCTTGCTTCCAGCAGCCATATCTTTGAAAGGGATTGAAGAGCTTGTGAATATAGGTTTTATCCAATTGGGATGCTTGCTCGATGGGTAAGGAGATAATAAGAAATGCCTGCCTGCTCAACCAATAGGGAGAGACGGTGCCGACTTAGATTGGGTGGATTGGACAAACAACCATGCTAATATAAATGCTTTTTCTTTCATTAAAAAATTGGGATTTGCGACCAGATCGGGTCTCTAAAAAAGAGGTCCACTCCCGAGGAGCTGTCAAACCTCGACTTAAAGGGGAGATAAGCTTTCGGCTTGACCGCGGAGAATAATAGGGAGAAAGGCCAGGCAAAGGTGACATGCTTTATTTCTTGTGATGGAGGACCCCTTCCATATCATGATGGATGAAATGCCCCAAGGACCATTATCTGGAACTATCCTCTTCTATAGACCCTGCATTCGAATAGAACCGGCACTATGGCTTAGCTGATCTATGCTACAGTTGTCTTATGCGCTTAGAAAAGACAGACTGGCAAGAGGAGTTAAATGGTGAATCGGGAAGCTAAGCCTTACACGCAGGAGGCGTTCGCGAGTACTCTCTTTTCTTTTGAGATTAAGTCGGGCCCCCCAAATCCCCAAATGGATCTCCACTCCTAGTCTTTCACATCAACATCTAGCATGATTAGTTACTGCTTGGCTGACTCTTCTCTAATAGGGCCATTACACTTCGATTCTATATAATGGGTTTGGGAACAGGATATGGTACAGAAGGTCGGCAATGCCAAGCATGCTGGTCGATCCTACTCTACTCAAAGCAAGACAGCAGACAAAGCCCCCTTTAGGAACTGGGAACCATGTAGGCTAGGTGGCTGTATAATCCGCGTAGAAGCACCTGGTCGAGTGTCTTAGATTAGAACTACTTCTGTGATTTTTATTGTTTGTGGCTTGATCTCCTGTCGTTATCTTTCAATAGCCCACTCCAAGGCACAAAAGGGCATACTCCTACATCTGTGTATTCGAAGCCTGATTGAACCGCCGGCCGCGAGTAGCTTGTATGATGTCAAAGTTAAGAAGCGTCAGGCTTCTCCCTACTTATAAGAAAGTAAAATCCCCATGAAAGCACACCCTTCCAAAAAGATGCCTTGTTGTGTCCTAAACAGGCGAAGCGAGGGCTATCCTTTTAAGGATAGGCTTTATTGCCCGATCAAACTTAGTTAGGTAGAATTCCATGCTTTACGCCCTAGCCCTAATAGAGGTCTGGTCTACAACGAGCCCTTGAGTCTGGCTTTACCCTTTTTATCGTGCAACTATCAACGCATGCCCCTGGCACCCTAATGGAATCAACGGGTTTCACGTTGCGCTTTGCTAGTTAGAGTTCGAAAAGCAAACTGAGCTGCTTGAGCGCAAGCCAATGCTTTCTGCGGTATCCAATCCAACGAAATCAACAAAAACACTATGTGCGCTTAGCGCCCCTTTGGTTGGAGCGCTTTAGTTACGTGTTATTCCTCGCTGATTGAGTGTGCCACCTAGAGCTGTGGAGTGGTGTGTGGGACTCGTGTAGTAGTAGCTAGACTTCGTGTGCCAGCTTCGCTCCTCCCCCATTTGTAAACCAATATCCCGTGGTAGACTGACGCTCATCTAGGTCTCCTGCCCTCTCAGCTTCGGAATGAGATTTCAAGTCAAATAAGCATCTGGGGTTGGGTTGGCATGTGGAAATCATATCCGGTGTTATACTTGACTTGGCCTAGAGGCACGCGCCCATACCAGCAACTTCAGGACCATCTCCCTATCGGTCGAGTAGGTAAACCCCCTAGACTTTGAAACAGTCGTCAGTAAGCGACGGTCCGGGTTCTCTACAAAACCCAACTCATAGTAATAGGCAGGACAGGAGAGTCACCGGATGATTCCATCCCAAAAGAAGGGACGAGAAGGAGATGGTTACCAAAATTGCTCCTCTAAAGATGGCCCCTGAATTAGCCAGTTTTGAAGATGTTACGGACCTTGTCTTGAAAGCTGGAAGTAGCTCCTACACCCCTGTGACATCTCGAAATGAGCTACCTCGTTGCGTTGCTTTTCTTCTTCATCTCCTTCGCTTCGCCTCCTCTTCAATCGGAAAAGAGCACTCCAACTTCTATACGTTATTCCGTCCGCGTCTTTGAAGAATAAATGGTAAGATCCTGACAGCCCCTCATATCATAGAAAGGGACAGGCCATTCTAGGCATAATCCGAGGTTTCTTTGACAAGCGGAGCGATCAAAAAGGTCTTAGCGCAACTATGGGCATTAAGGGAAGGCTTCTCAGTCATTCATGCACGTATCTTTGGCACCACTGCCATAAATGAAACTGATTCCAACATGTTGACTTCTTTCAGCTGACTTTCATGTTTCATGCAGGACCGGCGGCGGAAATCATGTGGCTACAAATGCCCAAAAAGGCAAGAACCCCCGCTTTGAAGGGCACTTGCACGTCGGTTTCGAAAAGCAAAGGGGTCGCAATCGCATTTGCTATGAAATTCTTGCAGCTGTCTAGGGACGAAATAGAGTCTTTAGTTTGGGATGCTAGGTCTGTCTGCCTTATTCTGAAGGGTAGCTTCGATTCCATACTCAATTTATGTAGCTTCGATCTACGTCTAGTTGCAGCCTATCTTACTGCTGAGATAGAGGGAATCCATTTATAAGTCTTAGTAAATAGGGTAGCTAGGAGTAGGGAGTTCACCCCTCGTACTGCGGCTAACCGGGAGCTTTTAAGCGGAGGGAATAGATGCTACTTCTTTCTAAAACTCTTAGCTGTAGTTAGACTCTAACTTCGTTCGAGGAAGAAATGGAAGGAATGGATCTATCTTCTACGGCAAAACAAGGGGATACTTCTGCTCATCTCATAATATCTCTTCCTCTCTCTTCTCTCTTCACTTCACTAATTTCGTAAGTTATAATGTGTGATATGTTCCTCACTAACTCCACCTCTTTTCCTCTATCTCTTCACTAATGCCTTATTGGTCGATTGATTATCAACCCCCTTCTCTTGATTCGAGTGACTTTTGTTCCTTACCTGGGTGGGGATCGATCACATCTTTCTTGCCCCTGTCTTTGATGATGGAGATTGAGTTTCACAGCCGCTTGAAAGCTTCATCTTTATGACATACCTGCATCCCTTGCCCCGGACAAGCCCTGCTCCTGCTCTTTTTAGTCGTTTCCAGACGACCCCACTAACTTAGTTTCACTGTTTACTGGCTTGAAACTTTCATTTCTCTTACTCAACTAGAGGGATTTTCATAACATCATACTCTTCATTATAGAAGGTTCTTTCTGTCCGTCCAATACGGGGGACTTCCTTCAATGCCAGCATCTCTCTCAGCTGCAAGAAGATCAACTTTTAGCTTTAGTCGGCTGAGCGACTCTCCTCCTGGAGTTCGGAATCGACAAGAGATAAGTCCACTTCCTTGCTGTTAAATACGCTGGAATCAATCCCATTTTCTACAAGATTCTTTCGACCCCTTTTGACTAAAAAGTCCAATCTCAGTTTGAAACCCAAATACTTGCTACTTCAACATAGGCATCTTCCTGGCTTAGAAAAGATCCGCCCCTCTGACTCCTATCCTGGTAGATGGGCGAGCATCTCCGAACCGTACCATGGGGAAGTGAGTTTGAAAGAGAAGGAGTACCGCTCTCAACTCCGCTCCTTTCCTCAGTTCGACCCTTTCATGAATGGGAAGACCTCCCTACCCAACCTTACCGCACCGTGGGTCAGGTCAAGCAGTTTGCAACTCCGATCCCTAATGGTCAAAACTCCTGGTCTAACAGTGTATTGTCTCATCTCCTAGCTCACTGTTTGGAATGAAACTTCCTCCTGGGTTGAGTGAGCTCTTGCTTCTCCGCTTCGAGTAGCCGACTCGACATTTCTTACCAGATAAAGGATTACCTTTCAAAAGATGCCGAGCCAAGATTAGTTTATTTGATTCCTCTAGTCCGAATTAGCTCGTCAGTGGTAGAAGCTGGTTCATCGGCTTAAGCCAGTCAATCTATCCAAAGAGCCTACCCTACGCCTTACGAGGGCGCCCTATCCATCTTCAATCCCAAGGGCCCAAACATTGGTATTCGAGTCATCCGATCTTTTCATAACGTCTCGACTCAAAATGTGTGAGGTGTGGTAGGATAGACGTACATATCATAAGATGCTCCTACGGATGTAGTCTTCCTGGATTGATCCATAAGCAAGGTTTGTTGGATCCATCCATGCTAAAGAAATTATTTTCTTTGTTGAGTTCTGGCTCAGCCCACAGGAATTCAAGATCCTTTCCATGCGCTTAAACGTGCCTTTCTTGATCACAAAAGCCGATACAAATAACTAGTCCCGGGGACAAGTGTCCCGCTATAGGAGAGAGTTTGTACTTTCCAACCTATGATGCCTTGTAAAGGATGAGCTCCATTTCCT
This sequence comes from Sapria himalayana, assembly GCA_029783825.1. NCBI lineage: Eukaryota > Viridiplantae > Streptophyta > Magnoliopsida > Malpighiales > Rafflesiaceae > Sapria > Sapria himalayana. The sequence goes on along the minus strand of JAREIK010002174.1, from coordinate 12,694 downwards.
TGCTGGGACAAAGGTCTCATGGGCAAGAAAGAATGCGGGGCTAAAGACCAAAAAATGGAATCAAAAGAAAGGCCCTGCGAACTACCTTTAATTCGACTCGTGAGTTTGTTTACCCGGTTCGTCACACTGCCCATGAACATCATGGCATAGGTGTCACAAGTCATCGAAACCATCACCATATAAAAAGATTCAACAGCTGCTCCTCACCCGATTCCAAGACCTGAACCTTGAAAGTTCAAGCAGCCCTGGTCCACTATAGGAAAGTACCGGTTTTCCACGGTGACAAGGGACCCGAAAGCATGGATTGGAGGTCCGATGGTGGCAAAGAGAGAGAGCCAACAAGAGGGAGTCAACGACTCCAAGGTGAAAGAAAGAAGACATCCAACATCTCCGGTAGGTGAAACGAAGCTATAGTCTCTGTTGAGGAAAGAAGGGGGAAAGATAAAGTCAGGCATCCATCTGCAGATGTCTCCTCCGCCAAGTGAGAAAGAAGGAAATGTTTGAAGGTCTAGAAATAAGGGAATGATTGGGGAAGGCAAGAATGAAGTAACCACTAGTCCCAACGGACAAAGAATAGGGTACTGCACTCCCCTCACAAGCGAGGGAGCCCTTCTGAGCTAAATAAAAAGAAAACCCCTGACTCCTTCACCAGCTCTTTCTCCTAACCCAGTGATAGAATCTAGACAATTCTCTATTGAGTTTCTCTTTCGATGGCGGTTCCCTTGGATGAGGATTGAGTTTCCCTTCTTAATGCATGTAAGCCCTTCTATATGCTTTTTCCTTCGCTGTTTGTAGTGGAATTTGAGTACAAGGCCTTTATAAAGCCTCCCAGGCAGAGTGGTACAGGTAAACATCGCCTCTAGTGCCTGCTGTCCCAGTGCCAGTTTCCAGCCATAGGTAAGCACATTACATTCGAGTTTGAGTTTACTTTTGGTCCATGCGTGCCTGTCTTAGTAGTAGGAGTCTTTCTAAACCCAATAGCAGTATATGTAGAAGTCTAACTAGTCTCAGCAGTATCAATAGGAAGGAACATTTTCAGCTTTGTAGCGAGTTGGAAGCTAGAGATGTCCCAGGAAGAGATGGAGATTGAATAGCGGATCCTAGGGTAGGAATAAGAAGTTTGCCAGTTCCTAAAGATACAGAGCCACATGCAACCTCTCGCGAATGAACCTACCCGGGGCGATATAAGTAGAAGTAGTACCAATTGCAAGAGTAGCAGTTGATTCAGCGATTGAAGCAACAAAGCTAGTAGCCCCAGCTCATACCAAAGAGTTTCACCGCATATAAAGCATTGAAGTCCCTCCCCGCATTCAGTCTTCCAGTTCGGCCTTACTTTTAACCCATTGATCTAGGTCCAGAAAGACATAACAATCTCGATCTACGCCTAGAGACCTTGCCACTGAACCCCCTCCCTATGGAATTACTAAGCGGGCATCTATTCTGCCATGCCTAAGCAACTCCACCCTGGGCTAGGAAGATTCAGTATGTGTATTGGAGCGGGACCGACTCCGCCCTCGCTCTCCGACCGATCCATAAATGATGGCTCAACGAAGAGTGATCAAAAAGGCTCTTTTCCGCGCTGTCCTGCAAAACGGGAATGATCTACCAAAATCTTTCTTCTCTTAGTGGAGAGCAGCCACCACTATAGGAGAACTCCGCTAAAGTAGGCTCCTTGTTCAGGCTAGTCAAGGGATGGATGCGAGGTCAATAATCTTTTTTTAACTTAGCTCCGCTGATCTTAGCACCCAAAAAGTCTGTCTACTCGGACAATTCTCTAGCTTTGTCTCTGCTCGAGCACTTTCTCTACCTGTATGGTTGGGGTTTTGGTCACCTGCTCTCAGGCTCTCATTCACTTGAAAGTTTACCCTAGTCACTATGGTGGAGTAAAAATAGTAGAGTTGCCTCTTTGGATTCGGCTATTTAGATTAGATCAGGGGCATGGTTTCGAACTCCTTTTTCTTGTATCTCTTTCTCAATCTCATTGATCATGACGAACAGTTTATGTTTGAGGTACTCTAGTACATCTATTCCGGAAAGAGATAGACGAAAGGAAAGTAGAGCTCCTGTTAATCGAGTCAAAGCCATTGGGACCTAGCGAGATACCGAAGAGTTCGGGAATCGGTTCTCCCAAGAGTTGGGAAAGAACAAGCACAAGGGAAAATCCAGCCTTTTAAACTAGTTCATCTAGCCCAATGTTAGTCGGACTAGGAGGTTTGGATAATATAGAATGGGTTCTCTAGTAAGGGCAGGTTTCAAACTTGAACCAGGTCCAGCCTTTGGGACAAATGCTTGCGAGCCAGTAGCTTCTCTAGGAGGTCCCCTCGCCAGGGGGAATGTGCTTCGATCTTGGTCCATACGAAGAAAGTCCTTCATTCTTTCCACGGTCTCCCTAGAATTGCATGCAATTATTGCCGCCCTTAAATGCTATAATTTCCGTCTATTGGATTGGGAATTGAAATAGTGAGTGGGACCTGCTTGCCATTCAGAGTTTTCCCTCCTTCCTCTCTTGGGAAGCAGCTTTCAACACCTCCTTATTCCATTACAGAATTCCTTTATCTGACATGACTAATTTTGTTAGCTTTTTTGCAACTACCGCTCCGTGGGCTCCATTTCACCTTCCATTCCAAGATTATATGCCCTCAGCCCCTACTTGATTCGCTTCTCTTCATTATGGCCCCTCGCGCTAGCTACTACTGGCAGAAAGACTCTAGACTAGAGCTTTCATTGGAACTTGCCAAACTTTATTACTCTCTCCTTTACTTTACTAGTGCAAGAAAGAGTATCATAAAGGCTTTCGAAAAAATCTTGGCTACAGTAACTGGCTGGCTAGTTCATTCCCGGATTGGCCTACTTTACATGCTGAAGAGACTATCGCACTATCAAAGGCATTACCTTTAGGTTGCGAGCCTGGCCTCAGACTCACGAGCTTCTCTAACTAGCTTTACGGGTCCCTACAACTAAATAAGAGGGCAAACTATCTTTCGACATCCCTTTCCGGGTATTTGAGCTGGTGTAAACTGGACTAAAGGACTTACTGTCAAAGTACTCTGTACTCTTATAGTCTAGCCCCACTATGATATCTCGTGGAAGTAGGAGTTTCCCGGCAAAGAAAGTACTTGCTTTCAGAGTCAAACAGGAACTAGATAGTTTCGCACCTATTCGCTTTCTTGTAAAGGGAAGGGTGCTTTCACTTAGGCATATGAAGATTCCATCAAAAGATGTCCCATTCGTAAAGAAGAAGGACCATCTTGGCACTGAAAGATAACATAGCATAACGGCGAGCAGGAAATAGGAATTATTGAAATGCCCACGTCCTCTTTGGCTTAAGCTGTGAACATGCTTTAAAGCCTCAGCCTATTTTATATCAATGCTGACTCCATCATGTCTCAGATCAAGCTAGCCTTTCTTTCAGAGTAGGTAGTCGTGGATTGGCCCTTTCAGTAAGGTAGGAGTGAAGTAGCCGAAGGCATAATCTAAGAGTCTTGCCCTTCGATCGCCCGAACTCATACAAGGCGAATACCCTATAAATAGGCCCTCTCATGAGGACCGTGCCACTTAGTTAGCGCTGGAATACGGACTCCATTGTACAAATCAATCTAAATAAGCCCCTTGAAGCAACTGGCCGAGCCTCGCCAAGGGGACTAGTAGCTGGGCTGGTCGAGAAGTAGTTGGATAGGCCCTACCCCAATCCCTTTTGTTTATCTGTTCTCTTTCTCGGCTCTGAAACAAGAATCATGTGAACTTTTTCCCTTATTTCCGTCTCCAGCAAAACTCAATCGCGGGGATGGAAGGCCGTACCGGCTTAGGGGATTAGCACTCGACTAATAGGGATATGGTCAATCCAAGCTAATCTATCAGAGGCCATCAATGTCTCTTTTGTCTCGGATCCTGATTCCCAGCTCCTAGGCTTTCAACCCGGTTGAGAGAAGCGATGAGCCAAGCACGCGCAATTGGGGCAGGTGGGGAAGTTCATATCTTCCTTCCATGTCTATAACCGGCTACATCAATCGAATCAGTCATTCGGGGGTTTGTTTGGAATCCTAATTTGTTAGAGAAAGAGAAGTACACCTTCTATTTTCTATCTCACATGGCCGGGAAGTAAGGAGACTTGTACTTGCTCTTGATGGAAGCAAAAGAAGAGTTTGATACTGGCTTAGAAGGAACGCTAGCTATATGCTTGACACATGCGAGTATAACATTGTTTTCGGGGAGAGGGATGCGCTCACGCGTTATTGCTCTTGCTGGGCTAGTTAGTTGAGAACAAAGTGGCGAACGGGTGCGTAACGCGTGGGAATCTGCCGAACAGTTCAGGCCAAATCCTGAAGAAAGCTAAAAAGCGCTGTTTGATGAGCCTGCGTAGTCTTAGGTAGTTGGTCCGGTAAAGGCTTACCAAGCCAATGATGCTTAGCTGGTCTTTTTGGATGATCAGCCACACTAGGACTGAGACACGGCCCGGACTCCAACAGGGATTAGTAGTGGGGAATCTTGGACAATGGGCGAAAGCCCGATCCAGCAATATCGCGTGAGTGAAGAAAGACAATGCCGCTTGTAAAGCTCATTCGTCGAGTGCACAATCATGATAGGACTCGAGGAAGAAGCCCCAGCTAACTCCGTGCCAGCAGCCGCTGTAAGACGGGGGGGCAAGCGTTCTTCGGAATGACTGGGCGTAAAGGGCACGTTGTCGGTGAATCGGGTTGAAAGTGAAAGTAGCCAAAAAACTGTCGGAATGCTCTCGAAACCAATTAACTTGAGTGGGACTGGGGAGAGTGGAATTTCGTGTGTAGGCGTTAAATCCTGGGATATAGGAAGGAATGCCAAAAGTGAAGGCAGCTCTCTGGGTCCCTACCGACGCTTGGGTGCGAAAGCGTGGGGAGCGAACGGGATTAGATAACCTGGTAGTCCATGCCGTAAACGATGAGTGTTCGCCCTTGGTCTACGCGGATCATGGGCCTAGCTAATGCGTGAAACACTCCGACTGTGGAGTCCGGTCGCAAGACCGAAACTCAAAGGAATTGACGGGGGCCCGCACAAGTGGTGGAGCATGTAGTTTAATTCGATACAACGCGCAAAACCTTACTAGCCCTTGACATATGAACAAAAAACCTGTCCTTAACGGGATGGTATTGACTTTCATACAGGTGCTGCATGGCTGTCGTCAGTTCGTGTCGTGAGATGTTGTTCAAGTCCTATAACGAGTGAAACCCTCGTTTTGTGTTGCTGAGACATGCGTCTAAGGAGAAAGTCTTTGCAACCGAAGTGAGCCGAGGAGCCGAGTGACGTGCCAGTGATACGAATTGAGTGCCAGCACTGAGCTATGCTGTCAGTAAGAAGGGAGCCGGCACCTTTCGAGTTTTGAGTTTGATAACAGCTAGCACGCTTTACTCAGAACATCGAACTTTGCTTTGAGTCAAGTCCAGTTCTTTGCCTGATCTTGCAGGTGACAACGACGTCGAGTTGGCGGCGGAGAAAGACTCGGCATTCAGGCGAGCAGCCCGGTGGTGTGTAGTGGGTTTCGTATGCCCCGCCAAAATGGCTCCGAAACAAAGGTGTGCGTGTTGCACTCACGAGGGACTGCCAGTGATATACTGGAGGAAGGTGGGGATGACGTCAATCTGCATGGCGCTTATGGGCTGGGCCACACACGTGCTACAATGGCAATTACAATGGGAAGCAAGGCTGTAAGGCGGAGCGAATCTAGAAAGATTGCCTCAGTTCGGATTGTTCTCTACAACTCGAGAACATGAAGTTGGAATCGCAAGTAATCGCGGATCAGCATGCCGTGGTGAATATGTACCCGGGCCCCGTACACACCACCCTTCACACCCTGGGAATTGGTTTCGCCCGAAGCATCGGACCAATGATCATCTATGACTTCTATGTACCACTAGTGCCACAAAGGCTTTTGGTGGTCTTATTGGTGCATACCACGGTGGGGTCATCGACTGGGGTGAAGTCGTAACAAGGTAGCCGTCGGGGAACCTGTGGCTGGATTGAATCCTTCGCGACCCCAACCAACAAACATAGGGGGCTAGCTTGCTTTGCTTCCACTGGTGGCGGGCAGGCGAAGGGTCCAAAGGACACATAGCCGGGGGCGAGTCAAACAATCCAATAGTTCCATTTTCCTTCTTGTTCATCAATCGGAAATCAAAACAAATTGGGCACTACGATGAGACGTGAAAACACCCGATCTCATTCCGACCTCGATATGTGGAATCGTCTTGTGCCATATGTACTGAGATTATTCGGGAGACATGGTCCAAGTCCGGTAGTGAATGGTAGTCATAATAAGTTAACAGGAAGGATGACATCCTGTCTTTTCTTTCGTTCGTTCCAGTACGGAATCACTGGCATTCTTTCTCAGCAACAACACGGACGAGTCTGATAGGTCTCCCTCTTCTTATATTGCGCTATGGAATGAGAAACTCATTCCCAGTATAGCTCTATGCGTTAAGGGCTGCGGCTTGCATAGAGCCGGTCTCCGATGAGCGTAAGATCCTAAAGTCTCTTTACAAGCAGATAGACATGACTCTAGAATCAATAACAGAGGGTAGGTACAGACACGCTCTAAGGGCTATTGAAATCGTGATGCCTGTCTGTCTCACACTCACTACGGGACAGATAACGAATTGCTCCCGCCCCCGAATGGCGTTCTGGGTCACTATCTGCCATCCTTGCCCCCCATCACTCCTTCAGAAGCATCCCAGTCATCAAATTGCATTGCATGCTTATAGCTTATAGTACGAGGTAAGAAAGAAATGAAGTGCGGTTACCTGATTATCTGGAGAAAGACCTTCTACACTCGCACCGGTCACCGGATTCAATAGCAGTTGTCCCTTCTCCTAGAGAACTGGCACAATACAATCCTGATTCCATTCCTTCAAACAATCCCCTCTCACGAGGTTGAAGCTGAGCCAAAATCTGCCCCTGTCGGGTGAAATGTCTGGACACGTGTAACCAAGAAGAAGCTGTTGGAGCAATAACCGGGCCGGGCTGTGTGGTCTTGTGGGTGAATGCTTATCCCTTGTTAGCGCTTTCAACTCCTCATCTCTGATTTCGCCTTGAGTAGATGGATTGGACTTGCTAGTAATAATATGAGTACCCTGATGCTGTAAGAGGGAAAGTGCTCGATACGAGTCCGCTTCTGCTGGTGGTTCCAGATCCACCTCAATTGGTGCTTCTCACTTTTATGCTGTGGGTGCAGGAACGAAATCTTATATTTGTATAGCATTTGTGACTTATAGCTTTGCCACGACTATCTATACCTCTCTTGCTTCAACCGAGTAAACCGTTGCTCTTGTCAATGCTTCCTTTTTTTTTCATGTAAGGCGACCTATCGAGTCTTGTTGTAGGATTGCTATCCTATGAGTGAGAGTCCGCAGTTGTCCCTATCAGCCACAGCAGAAGCTAGCTTCAATCATCAGATGCCTCTTCTCCTCGAGGTAAGAAGCCGTCTTTGAAGTCTGAGCTCTCTCTTCTCTTCGATAAGATGGGGAATTCCTTCCTAAAGCCTAAAGTGAGTCCTGTGCCCCGTGCTTCCCTCCCTCCTGGGCCTATCTCTAGTAGCTATATGTAGTATCAGCCATAGCGCACGCTAGTACGTGAGTTTCCCTGGTCTACTATGGTCGCTCTCCCAGTAGCAGTTATCATTCCTCCGTGCCTTTGAGAAGCTAGTTTTGATTAGACATAGACCTTAAGTCGCATATGTGAGCTTGTAGCTTCCCCTATGCTCGATAGGAGAGTCCTGTGTGCTAAGTGCTGCCCTCTCTTAGTAGCGGGACGTCTCCTTCCCCAACTTCATTATGAAGATAATAGGTTGTACCCCTCCTGATCCAAGCTAAGCTATCAAGTCGTGCATTCCTTGCTAAATAGAGGACGCCTCCCCCATTATTCTTGTATCGTCTGCCTCCAAGCTTTATTACGAAGCCTTAGCCTATATACGATCCAACTACGAGACTACGTAAATCAAGGACTCCATCAAAGCAACCCTTATGCAATTGAAAAGTTTGCGGCGTAAGGAGATCTTTAGGCTCTGGTGGGGACAGATAACTCATTCAGCTTAGCAGCTGCGTGCAGGGTGTAGGTATACCACTTACGAGAACCCAACCCCACCCCAAGAAAGTAAAGTAGTGAATCAACCATAAGTCAGTAATTTGTCAGGTCAGGCCAGCTTTCGAGCCTTCGTTTGCTGGGAATGTACTACAGGGAACCTTCTCTAGTCTAGGAGCATTTCCACTATGTCTGTGTTCTTTCAAGGCCCCTTCCTATAAGAACGTGCTAAACGAGCTACTATCAAATTGCAGTCCTATCCTAAAGGCCTATAAGTTCTATCAGTATGTGATTGATTGTGCTTATCCCTAGTTCTAGTTCGGGTGCCCTTCCCCCTAGTGTAAGTTCTATCAAATTGCAGTCCTATCTCTAGAGTTTGAGGTCGAACGATAGGTTTTTTTTTTAAAGTGTCACCTCATAAGGGTGTACATCTTTTTGTGAAAGAAGAAAAACTGTGTCATGATATGTAATTATATTTGATATACTTTGGAGAATGGGACCAACTAGTTATCAGGTGGTAGTGCCACTAGAATATACTTACATACATGTTATGTTCTATCTTCATATTACATAAGTTGTTAGAAAAGTATTCTAAAGATAATGATCTTTTATACTTGTTGTATAACATACTTTAATTAATAAGATGAATTTATCAATTTGATATTTATTATTTCTAAGTATTGATATTGATCTTAAATAAATTAATGAAGTCTATGATATATTATATAGCATGAAGGAAATCATGATATTATAATGAGATTCCTATCATCTGTAGTTATGTTATATCTAAATTATCCATAATCATAAAATCAACCAGATTTGACCTCATTGATTTTGATAGAGTAGCATATATTGTACATCATAATTTGATCAAGTAGATGATCTCATGAAATGTGCTTATGGTAATGATTAAAGTAGACATTTGGATGCTTCATAAGAGTAATCAAGTATACCAGAGATCTGCTATAAGACAATCATATGAATTTTCTTTTTAATCTAGATTATAATCTCATCATAACAATGGTACATGTTTTCCTAGACTTATGGTAATCATGTTTGTCTTAGAAATCGATCATGTGGTTTTACTTCATTATATGTTATCTCTAAGAAGTTGCTTATAGGGTGATGATTGGATATAGTTTGAGGTATTTTAAGGTTGTTAAATAGACAAAATATGATTCACCATTCTTAATAGAGAAAGAAAATATTCACAACTACTTTTCGAGATCAATAGTTGGAAGTCTTTGGTTTGTGTGAAAATAACATAAAGAATATCTTCAATGACATGAATAATGACTAATGTGTCCTAAAACAAGAATGTTGTATACCTAGGCCAGACATGACATAACTAGTCTAATGAGATTTACACTTTATCTGTTGTTTGAACCAAGTGGGGTATAGAAAAAGTAAAAAAAATAATTTACATGTGATGTTGTCTATGAAAAGGTTTACAGTCAGACCACATGCCCTTGGAAGTTTGTAGTTAGAATAAAGTAATTTAAATTTGATCCATATTGAGTGACATACTTCATATATGATCTCAACATGACTTTAGGGGACTTGGGCTATCTAATTAGTTTGAGGTCCTTGAGAAACAAGTTTCATGAGCACGAGATGCATATGACTACCACACACACAGGAGAAAGATATTTTTTTTTTCTCATCCAAGTCTAACATGGTAAAACCATGTATTAAAAGATAATAAAGTAAGTAAGAATAAAACCATATCAAGATTCATTGAACTTAGACATGATTTTATTAGTTCTTTTATATAGAAGGAATATGGGAGACATGTGGACCCCACTCTTCTTATAAAAATAATTTAAGTTGCCAAGTTCCTTTTTAAATCACAAAATCATATCAATATTCATTAAATCTAGATAATTAAAAAAGAAAAGTGAGAATTGGTTTTCTACTTCCCATAATATAGACAAAAGATTTGAACAAGATTTTTATACGAAAATAAAAGTGTTAATTAGTATACAAGAAGTTCTTCTTATATGCCTTACCCTTATAGTTCATTTGTAGAATGTAAGAAAATTGTTTCAAAATTGTGCAGAAAAAAATAAGATTTCCTCTATTTAATCTTTATTGCTAGGATCTAAATTTGAATATATATATATATATTCAAATTTGAAAAAAAAATAAAAAAGCCACTAAAATGCTTTTCGAAATTGAAAAGGGGTTTCAAAATGAAAATAATGTTTTTTGAATTCAAAAACTACTATTTTTGTTTTTTTAAAAGTGATTTTAAATTGAAAAACCAATGGTTTTCGAATTTTGTGTGCCCAAAATATAAATATTTTACATTTTGGATGTGTTTTTTTAAAAAGTTTTTAAAATGGGACAAAAACATACATATTTTAATTTTGGGACCCCTAAACATAAATTTCCCAAATTACTATATATGAATGCTGAAAATCATGTGTGTAAATGAGGTAGAATTAATAGGAAAAATTCCAAAATTGAGTTTGGTATTTGGGTTCCATTTTGAATTCAACAAATGGTATCAAAGTGGTTGGTTGTTTTTTTTGGGATGATTTGAATATTTTGTTAGTTTAGAGATTACATTATTTCTTCGAGATGAAAGAAGAAAATAAATTAGTCAAAATAATTAAGTTTAAATATTCCAACTATTTTATTTGGAAAATATAATATCATATCATTATCATCATTTTGACGCAAGTGTCAGTGAATCGAAAGCAGATAACTTGAGTAGTATTTAACTATACAACAAGACCAGTCAGAAAATTTTTTGGATGACATATTTGACAAATCATTTTGTACATCACTTTGAATCTTGACTAGCTTGTGACATATATTCTCGAAGACTATAGATTAGTCCATATGAGCAATAATATGACATCAATATTTTTAGAGATTAGAGATCTTTGTCTGGAGACAAACACGAGTCACTAATTGATTCTGAAAGATTACTGTCATGTTCTAAATATTCAGATGAACCTGTTATTCATGTATATATTAGATATTATGAGTCATAGGTAGATTCAAAAAAGACCAATAGAAATTAATCAAATTATTACTTACTATTATGAGGTGGTAAAATGATACAATTTTTATATGTTATCCAGACTAATATTTGTTTGGATCAACTAAGTGATTTATTGATAGAATTAAGCAATAATTTTGATATGATTCTAAATAGGGTAGAAAATATTTTTGCATTGGTATGTGAAAATAAAAAATTTCAATTCTAAAGTAAGTTAATTAGGAAAGAATAGAATTTAAGATTTTTGGTTTTTGAAAATTTTAAAAATGCAATTCAAAAATTATTTTGGGCCAAAATGTAAAATTGTCATAATTTAAAAATTAAAATATAACAGAAACTAAAAATTAATTTATAAAAGAAATAGAAAAACTATATTTTGGGAAATGAAAATATATTTATGGTTTTTTCTATGTTCGATAATAGTTCAAAAAATGTTAGGTTAAATATTTAAATAAAGGAAGAATTAATTAACTAAATTGTGAGTAGAGTAGAGATGTCAACAAAACTGAGTGGCCTGGGGATGGCCAGTGACACGACATGGTTTAGCTGTGCCTGGCCCGACATGAGCATGATCCAGATCATTCTTATACCTAGACTGTGCCGATGTGTGGCATGGTTTGTGTCGTGCTGGTGACCAACACGACACAATGAACCTGTTATTCAGTTGGTGCAAGACATGGTTCATGAAGGCTAGGAATGATTTTTATGCTTGGCACAGTGATAGAGTGCACCATCCCGAGAACTTGGGGTAGGCTATGGTATGTCCATGGGGCATGGGTCAAATCATATAGGGTGACTACTAAATGAGGTATTTTTTTAATAACTAGCCATGTAAGCCAGATATAACTTATGTGACCATTCGCAATTGGGCAGCCATGTTTTTATTGTCGCCCATTATGTTTTCATGCAACGGACTCCGACAGGATAGCAACAGGTCACACCAATCACTAATTTGTAAAAAAATATTTAATTTGAAAAATTCACAAAAATATTTTTTAATAAATTTGAAATTTTTTTCTATAAATAAAGAAGAAGAAAAGTATAAATTATTTCTGAAGTTTTCTCCTCCCTTTGACTCTATTTGTCTCACTTAATGCTAACTCTCTCCAATCTCTCATTGTAATATAAATTTTTATATTATTTATTTTTATTTTGATTTATGGTTTACACTTGTGCATATGGAATAGACGATGGTGTGAGTGTGCCTATGCAACATTGTAACTTGCCTCGAGATTAGAATTTACAACAAAGTGGTATGTTATTGTATGATACTAAATTTTTGTTAATTATTTATTTGAGTTTCTTTTTTTTAATTTAATAATATATTTTAAAAATACAAATAGTAAAAAAAATATCACATAGTGAATTTAATGAAAAATATTATATTAACTTAGATATAAATAACAATGATACCCTATCAAAAGGTTCAAGACATAAACTATGTTTTCTTCAATGGCCTCAACCCAAACTCATATGCCACCTAAAAAATAAAAAAAATAGGCAAATATTAGTAGTATGATGCACTTTAAAATAACAAAACTAAAAAATCTAGAGATTTCAAGAAGAATCTACACAATTTATATATAATAAATAATCTATAAATAAGTGCAGTGAGACAGACACCTGAAGAGAGAAGTG
>JAREIK010002173.1:59247-134619 GCA_029783825.1 Sapria himalayana | reverse complement strand
TATATATATATATATATATATATATATATCAATCAAACTATCTATCTATCCGTCTGTCTGTCTATTTGTCTATCTATTAATTTATCAATCAATCTATATGTCTATCTGTCTATCTGTCTTTGTGTCTATCTATATATTTGTCTATCTATCTATGTGTCTATATGCATATCTATCTACCTGGTTATGTAGCTATCTCACTACAATGTATTTTTCTGTCTATCTATCTATCAAAATTTCTATATATATATATATATATATATATATATATATATATAATTTTATTTATTTATTTATTTATATCTATCTGTATATTTTCCCATTCTTTTTTATCAATGGGTCTATCTATCTCTCTATATATGTGTATTTGTTTGTCTATATGTTATCTATTTATCAATCTATCAGTCGATCTATTTAATTGTCTATGTATCTATATCTCTATCTATTTATGTTTTTATTTGTCTATCTATCTATTAAAGTATCTTTCTCTAAGTCTATATGTTTGTCTATCCATCTACTATATTGTGTATTTTTATGGATTTTCTATTTGTATATCTATCTAACTATCTATCTCTCTATCTTTCTAACTATGAATGTATTTATCTATCTGTCTATTTATCTATATCTAGCTATTTATATGTACATCTCTCTTTTTGTCTATCTATCTATTTTTCTATCTATCTATCTATTTATCATTCTATATATCTTAATATCTATCTTTTTTCTATCTATCAAATTATAAATTCGTCAATCTATCTATTTGACTATGAATATATATATGTGTATCTATTTGTCTATTTATAAACAAATTTCTCTATGACAATCTTTATATTTATCTTACTATGTCTTTATTTGTCTTTCTAACCATGTATCTTTTGCCTATCTATCTATCTATCAGTTTATCTATATATATATCTATCTATTTATTTTTGTGTCTATCTATCTATCTATATATCTTATTATCTATCTATCTATGTGTGTATTTGTCAATTATATATCTATCTATCTATCTGTCCGTATATCTTTTTATATATCTACCTATTTATCTATTTATTTTTCAATAAATCTTGCTTTATATCTTTCTATCTATCTATCTATCCATCTAAATATATATCTATCTATATATCTCTCTATGTATCTATCTATATGTCTGTCTGTCTATCTGTTTATGAATCTATCTATCTTTCTCTCTATCTATCTATATATTTAATAATCTATCTATTAATCTATCTATCTTTTTTTCTATATTTCTATTTGTTATTTTGTATATCTGTCTAAATGTCTATATGTATATATATCTATCTGACTATATATTTATCAGTCTATCTATCTTTCTATTTATCTATCTATTTGTCTATTTATATATCAATCTATTTAACTATCAGTCTTTCTATTTATCTATTTGTAAGTCTTCTTGTTTATATGCCTATTTATCTATCTATCTATCTGTCCGTCTATCAATTTATATGTCTAACTATCTATCTATCTATTTGTCTATCTATCTGTCTATATGTCTATTTGTCTATCTGTTTATGTATTTATTTATCTATCTATCTATCTATCTTTCTTTCTATATATCTCTCTTTCTCTCTAACTATCTATATGTATATTTGACTCTTTGTCTATTTCACTATCATTCTATCTATCTATCTATCTATATATATAGTAGTCTATCTATCTATATGTCTATGTGTCTATCTGTATATCTATTGATATATATATCATCCTATCTATTGCTCTATAAAATTATTTATCTATCATTCTATCTATTTATGTATCTATCTATGTGTCTATATGTCTATATATCTATTAATCTATATGTTAATATGTCTATGTATCTATCTTTCAATGTGTCTATAAGCCTATGTATCTATCTATCTAGCTATATATCCATCTATGTGTATCTCTATCTATCTAAATATTTTTCTATCTATTTGCTTTTATATTTAACTCTTTATATATATAACTATTTATATATCTATCTATATATCGATCGATCTATTTGTTTATCTATCTATGTAGCTATATGTCTATATATTTCTCAATCTATATGTCTATCTAATTAAATATCTGTGTCAATATGTCTATCTATTTATGTATCAAATTTTTTATGTCTATCTATCTATCTATCTGTATGTCTATCTATATGTCTATCTACGATGCTATCTATCTATCTATCTATTTGTCAATCTGTCTATCTGTCTATCTATCTATCTTTTTATTTATCTATCTATATACCTATCTATCTATTTATTTTATATTAATTTATCTCTATAACTCATATTTTATCTGTCTATCTTCCTATTGATCTATCTATCTATCTATCAGCCCAAATGTCTATCTGTATATCTGTCTAAATGTCTCTCTATCTATTTATCTATATGTCTATCTATCTACTTGTTTATTAAATATTTATTTATATGGTTATATGTCGATATATCCATCTATCGATTTGTCTATTTTCTATCTATATATTTCGAAAATTTTTTCTCTATTTATTTGTCTAACTCTATATTTGTCTATCGGTCTATCTATCTATGTGTCTTATACTTTAGCTGGAATCTATCTTATACTTTAGCTGGAATCTGTGAATCTATTGATCTATGTCTCTATCTATCTGTATATCTAGCTAACCTTCAATATTTTTTTCAATCTATCAATCTATCTATCTATTTGTGAAATTGTCTATCTATTTATCTATCTATTCATTTATCAATCTATTTGTCAATTTTTCTATCTACCTATTTGTCTATCTATCTATCTACTTAACTATATATCTATTTATTTATCTATCATTTTATTTGTCTATATGTCTAAATATATGTTTATCTATCAATCTATGTGTCTTTTTGACTATCTATCTATCTACCTATCTCTCTTTATGTCTATATCTTTATCATTCTAACTATTTTAATATTTATCTATCTGTCTATTTTTTCTAGCTATCTATCTGTCTATCTGTCAACATATCTATATTTCAATCTATCTATTTGTCTATATATATATATATATATATCAATCTATCCATCTATTTGTGTGTGTGTGTGTGTGTGTGTGTGTATTCCTATCTATCTATTTATCAATCAATCAATCTATTTATCTCTGTATGTATATGTATATCTATCTGTTTATGTTTCAATCTATTTATCTATTTATCAGTCTATTTATCTTTCTATCTACGTGTCTATCTATCTATCCATCTATATATCTATTTGTCTATATGTCTATCTATTTATATATCTATCAATCTATCTATTGGTTTATCTGTATATCTAACTATCTATCTATCTACTTATCTATCTATATATCTAAATATGTTTCTATCAATCTATCCATCAAACTATCTATCTATTTGTCTATCTATCTATGCATCTATGTGTATATTATATTACTATTTATATATCTATCTTTCTATTTATTTATCTATCTACCTATCTAACTATTTATCTTTTCATCTATTTTCTCTATATCTTGCTATCTATCTTTTTATCTCTCTATTTATCTATATATCTTTCTATGTTTCTATATGTCTATCTGACTTTTTATCTATCTATTTATTTATTTATCTGTATATTTAATTGTCTATCTATATGTCTATCTATCTATTTGTTTATATTTCTATTTGTTTAATTGTATATATGTTTATATGTCTATCTATCTATATGTCTGTCTATCTATCTATTTATTAATCTATCTATCTATCTATGTATCTATCTATCATTCTATATATCTATCTATCTGTCTGTCTGTCGATCTATCCTATGTGTCTATGTGTCTATTATATATCTATCTATCTATATCTATGTCTATTTGTCTATCTATTTCCATAACAAACTCTTTATCTTAATATCTATCTATTTATCTATCTCTATATCTTTTTATCTTTCTATCTATCAGTCTATCTATATATCTATATATCTATATATCTATATATCTATCTATCTCTCTATCTAACTATCTTTCTATGTTTCTATCTGTCTATCTATTATTTTATCTATATTTCTATTTTTTTATCTATCTGTCTATCTATCTATTTATATATTTAACTATCTATATATTTGTCTATCTGTTTATCTATCTCTTTGTCAATATTTCTAATTGTTAATTTGTATATTTGTTTATATGTCTATCTATATATCTATTAGTCTATCTTTCAATATATCTATCTATTTGTTTATTTGAATATCAATCAATCTATCTATCTATTAATATTTCTCTCTATATATCTGTCTATCTATTTATCTTTCAATCTATCTATCTATGTATGTGTCTATCTGTCTATCTATATATTTATCTATCTATCTATCTATATCTCTATCTCTATAACTATCTATATGTCTATCTGACTGTGTGCCAATTTAGCTTTCTATATATTTATCTTTTTGTTTATGTTTCTATCTATTTATTTGTCATTGTTATATTTATCTATCTATTTATCTGTGTGTGTGTGTGTGTGTGTTTCTATCTATTGATCAATAAAATTATTTATATATCAATCTATCTATCTACATATCTATCTTTTTGTCTAAATATGTATCAATCTTTCTATCGATCTGTCTAGGTGTCTATCTATCTATGTGTCTATATGTGTGCGTGTGTGTGTGTGTGTCTACTATCTAGTTATCTATCTATTTGTCAATCTATTTATTTGCTATCTATTTATCTATTTATTTGATTATTTTTTTATCTATCTATATGTCTATGTATCTATCTATTTGTCTATTTGTCTATTTTCTATCTTTATATGTCTCTGCCACTGCCACTACTACTTTTGGCTGATAATAAAAGTATGGCGGATGATGATGCTCGACTGATGAACTTGATATTGAGCGAGTTTTTGACGAGGCAGTGAGCTACTTATTACAAAATAGGACCCGATATTCCTCCTGGACCAGAATTTCACGACACTACATAAGCATCATCATCATCATCATTCTAAGACCTAGTACAATTAGAACCAATCATGGCAAAATTTAGAACAAAAAATTTATTTACTCATGTGTTCGCTTTGTATCATGTGATAATCGAAATCAATATAATTACTAATAGTTGTAAGGCCAACCTTTATATGCCCGGCTGGCCTAGACCAAAAATATCATCTCAATGCTTTAGGAAAAATCTAATATCCATTACTTTTATTACCATCAGTGAGCAATGCTCGTTGATGACCAGACTAGCCTAAACAATTATATATTCAAAAGTGTGTATGTGTGTAAATAGGTGTGTACGTATGATAATATATAGATGTCGACAAATAAATATATGCACCCAATTATGTATATACTCGATATATATGTACGTATATACTACAGTATAAAAGTACATATATACTGAGGATATACGTATGTATATACTACAACATAACAATACATATATACCGAGTATATACATACGTATATACTATAGTATATATGTATGTATATACTGAGTATATACATACAAATATACTCAGTATATACGAACATATATACTTAGTATATACATACTTATATACTCAGTATATACGTAGATATTTACTCAGTATATACGTACATCTATACCAAGTATATATGTATGTATACACTATAGTATTATAAGTACGTATATATAATCACATAGCCCTAGATGACACACACGCTTGTACTTTAATGCAAATACACATACCATCAAAGACAATAGAAAAAAAAATATAGGACTTAAAAAACACGCATATTGGTCTCTCAGGCATGGTTAGCATTTCTCATTCTTTTGCTTCTGGTACTCCACTCAAGTAGAGAACATTGTTACACCTGCACATGGAGCATAACATACTACATTTACAAACCAATAACCGATAACAAGTAGTCATAGATCTGAACTGTGACGAACATATCTGCACAAAATAAGAGTGTCAAGGATAAACCTGTATTTGCGTAGAATTAATTTTTTGGTTTATTTCATGGCTTCAGAAGCTAGGTGTTGTTCCTAGCACCATGAAGGCCCAGCCTAAAATCTTACATACTATAATAGGCTAAAACTCTACACAAAAATTTCAGGTACACACAAATATATTCACACACACACACACACACACACACACACACACATATATATATAAATAGTTATTATAGACATGAACAAACACAAATTAAAGTTAATTATCATACAGATTCAACAAAAATCTTAAAGATATCCAGCAATGATCATTAGAGAGAAAGAGAGTGCAAAGATAAAATTTTTAGTAATAATGAAAATAATAAAAACTAGGCCACCTTTTGATCAAGTTGAAATCAGTAAATATGGGACCCATGATTTGGAATGACCATGGCAATGTCTGAATGCTTTGAATTAGAATATTTTTGTGCGTCTCACATCATGTGTCCTGCAAATATTCATTATTAGGTTAATCAGAAAAGCAAAGAACAAAACTAGAATAAAAATAATTGAAACCTACAAAAAAATCTCATCATGTTTTGCTACACAGACAAAAATCAATAATAGTTCAGAAATAATTTTCATATGAAATCATCCTCAAAATTAGTAGGAAATTTTGTGCTAGCCTCTCCTACGAGGTTTCACAGGAGAGGCTAGCACATATAGTTATGAGCCTTATTTGTATTATATGAGCCTGACCAACGCACTCTCATGCTATGTGCTTACATATTGATGATATTATATCATTTGCCATTTAATTTCAAGTTAGTGCAACAAATTAGTATTATCCCATTTATAATTATATGTTAGTATATATATAGTATATGTGGTTATAAATAGTTATAAATAGTTATATATAGTTAAACATATAGTTATATAAGGATATATGCATACAAGTAGTTATAAGTAGTTATGCATAGATGCATAAAAAGTTATAAATAATTATATAGATTTACATATATGTGTATATATATGTATACATCATTAAAAATAAAGTTATATTTATTTATATAGAAATTTTTATAGTTATACAAATATTTATATATAATTATACACATATAGTTAAAGATTATGTTGTATGTTTTTTTACATATACTTATAAATATAGTTACATGTGGTTATACATATAGTTACATGTATAGTTAAACTTATATTTATACATGTATGTATATATATTTTTTCATATAATTTCCTATATTTATACATATAGTTATGTATAGGTATAGATATAGTAAAATACATTTTTTATATTAATATATAAAAATATATATTAAATATATGTTATTAATTATCTATTTAAATATAGTTATGTATAAAGTTTTTGTAGTTATACATATAGTAAGATAGAATTTTTTATATTTATATTTTATTATACATATAATATATATAGTTATATGATGGGCAAATTAAAGTTGGTATCTCATATTTCAATTGCTTTTGTCCATAATAAAATTAATAAAAAATAAAAACAAGGTGTGAACTAGAACAAGTTAAAATTATAATATTTTCTTTAAGGCTGATGCATAAAGTTCCATGACATGTAGCTTAGATGAAACAAGGTGTAAACAAGGAAAGTTGATCAGTCAAGTGGTTGGGCGACATAGGCACGACATGATCCATCCATGTCTGGCATAGTATGATTCATCCATGTTTGGCCTAGATCATAGTCATGTCGAGCTAGGTGGGTCCGACCATGCCTTGTGTTAGGCCTAGCATGGCTTGTGTGCCTGACATTTTAGCATGAACCATTAGCATGGGGTTTTTTGAAAAAGTAGTTATTTTTTTAATGGTTTTTGTTGCCTTGTCAGCTACAATATTTATAGCCATTATAGGTGAAAATATTTTTGAGCCATTGGATTGCATTCAACCGCTTATTTGTAAAAATTTGATAGATTTCGAGTTTCTGCCCTAAAATATGTGAAAAATAAAAAAAATTATTTAAAAATTTTTCTATAATACTTAATTGATATATTTTTATTTTTATAGTTATAATATACTTTTTTTTCTCTTTTCGTTATTCTTAAATTCATATTGTAGCCTATTTGTGCTATTTTGTTAAATAATTTATAATTTTAACATGTCTTTTATGTCATTTTTGTGTTTGTTTCATGAGCTGTTGACTTTCAGTCAAAAAATATGAGGTACATATATAAAGTATTTAATATACACATAAAGTTAAGGTATACATTGTGATTATGTTTAAATAATTAATTTTATTTAGTATATTTTAGATTAATAATTATATTCAAAAAATGTAAATAATTTAAAATTATATTATTTTTCTCCTACTTTCAATTCAATCTATTACATAAAAAAATGATACATGTTGAATAATAACAATAATTTGACTGAAAGGTTCATATTCAAAACTAGGCTTTCTCTTATCATTTTCTCTCATTTTCCAAAGAAACATAAAAAAAAGCAAAATTTAGTAATATGTATGTACTTAACAAAATCAAAAAAAAATATTTGGAATGTCAAAGAAGATTTTGTATAGTATATATTATAAAAAAATATATACATATAGGAGTAGTTGTGATATAGCTCAACTTAAAAGATATGTTAATTAATATATCAAAAGACATGATGCATTAGATTTCAGGTAAACATAACTGAGCTATAAGATCTTTGATGTTGGATCAACATCAGGTTAATTGACCTTCATTTATCGCAATGAATTTGTGAGAGAATATGTGATGAAATTGATTATTTACTCGATTAACCATTGTTAAATTTTTGTAAGATTCTAAAATAATTTATATTATGAAAATTTACTTTTGATCTAATTATCTTAGAATTCTTAGTCTTATGTCAACTAATAAGAATAACATAATAAAATATTTTAAATTAAAAAAATAATTAGCAATTAAGAACTTAACAAATAGAATGCAGTGTTGTCCTTGAAGTCCAACTTCTGGAGGCATGAATCAATATGATATTTAATTTGCATGTCTCACCATAATGTCAATTTTTAGGTAGAAACTTAATAATTTTTTTCTAGCCAGTCAGTATATCAGAAAATTAAGATTAGAGTTGCTGGCCATAAGATTATCTAGCTCTTATGGTGATATTATTTGTTCTAAATAGGCTGTAACTACATATGTCATTTTCTCCTAGTATAAACTCTAATTCTTAGACAGTCAAATATCCTAATTTTTGGATCATCATGATCAGAAAATAGAATATATCTGTGTGGACTATTGAATCGTCTGAACTCAAAGTAAATTTTCTCTCATGAAAAGTTAGACACTTAGACTCTCTTCAGAGTCAATCTGATTTATACTTATTGATACATATAATGACTCAATACAAATATTTTCATAATTTAAACCAATAAGTTCAGTTGTATCTAATACATGTCAATGTCACTTAACTAAAGGTCCAATCCAAGTGGGATAAAAAAAAGTAAGTAAAAGTAATGGATCCAAATATGTTTTATGTATTCTTATTCTTTAGACTCTCTAAAAAATAAATTATGCTCAAAAAATAATGTTAGTACTCACTAATATCATATCAAACTGTTATAAAAAATGTGGATCCTTTTTATATACAAAAGTAACCAAGAAAGATTAAACTCAAAGTTTTTTGTTTCATCTCATGTTTTGTGGAGAGATTATGAAAAAATAAATGTTTTTAAAAATTATGAGGAAACTTAAATGTTGTATCTTTATTATGCATGATCTGAAAGAGGATAATGTAAGTAAGAATATAAGAGGTTAACTATTTGATGAGTTAATTTGTGGTTGATTTATAGATTATCTAAAATATTTCAATTAGATATTTATTTTTTCTTTTTAAAAATCATATTTTTGGGAAAGATTGTAACATGGGAAGTCTAATGTATGATTTTATGATTCAAATAGTAAATGTTATAACTGTTTGATACTTATATTTTAATATATTATTATTTTTTAAATATTTGTATAAAATTAATTATTTAACTATTTTATAAAATAATTTTAAAAACTATGAAATAAAGTGAAATGCAAATAATTCCTACATGATGCACAAGTTTTTTTTTCTTAGTATAAATAATAAATTATGGGTGGTAAATTATCTAGTTTTCAACTCATCGTGACTAGGAACTATAGTAAATTCCTAGACTATTTATTGTGTCATATGGACTCAAGGTAAATTACCTCTCCGTGGAAATCTCACTTTATTTAGAGTTGATATGTTTTATATTTGTCAAAGCAAATAATGATCCCATACTCATAGAAGGGTAATCATAATTTGAACCAATAAGTTCATATGTAGTTGGTGGTGATCCTCTCTAGTCTTTTATAACTGGAAATTTAAGTGGGGCTATAGGGGAATGAGGAAAAATAATGAGTTTAATTATATCTCTAGATTATTATTCTTCATGAATTCACAAAAAAATGAGTTTTGCTTTAAAAATATTTCATCAGTCTCTAATATTATCCCAGATATTAATTAAAAATACTTGTACTTTTTAAATTACTAAAATAATCTAGAAAGATAAATAAAATAATTAATTCTAGAAACACTAGAAAACATGCTAAATAATTTTATATGATTCAAAATTCGAAAGGACACACAGTCAAAAATGATTGAAGAATACATACACACTTACACACACTATCACACACTGTCGCATACTTGCACACACACTATCATACACTATCACACACTTGCGCACACACTGTCACACACTTTCGCATGAATATGTACATATGCGCATGAAATTGCACACATTGTTACGCATTGCACTTTTTAGCATCTACATTGATGTAGTTTGCATCGACGTACAATTCATGCAATGGCCATGCGATGGAGTGATGGGAGGGCACACATTATGTGTGCCTTCTTTGGAAAGAGGTATTGTACATGCATGCATTGTTACACAAAGTGCATCTGTGATTGTGATGTTACTATCTACATGCACTTCTCTCTCTACAAATCATAGTATCTATGGTCTCTAAGGTGTTGGCTCTAATAACATGATGAAAATAAATTCAAAATATCAATAAAACTCATAAAACATAATGTACAATGAATTATCCTTATATAATGGGCAATATGAATTGGGACAGCTCATATGTCGAGTATTCTCATATGTAATAAAATAAACAACAAATAAAAAAAATTTGTAAAACTATAAACAAATGGAAACTATAATAACTATTAAAATAAATATATATTAAATAAATAATGTTGATTTTGATTATTTTTTAGATATTTGCTCATATCTAGTATTAGATCTCTCTTTGAAATATTTAGTAAGATATTGTTTTTTTGTCCGTCAGATCTGTGTGAGCAAAGATTCATTCGATCAGATACATTTAGAAGAAAAATGAAAGCTCGCTAGAGATAAAATTAGAAAGAAGTTAAGATATTTTATCATATTGATTGATAATTATACAGGGTTTACATGTTTTATTAAATATTAAATTACATTTTTTTATTTTAAATTATATTTTTTTTATTTTCAGCCATTTCATAAAAAGAAATGAAATCATCTTAATGAAAATATAAAAAGAATAGTAGAAGTAATAATGTATCAAATAGTTTTCATACTTTATGTATGAATCTTGAAGTTATATATCAGACTTCATCTACGGACACATCATCATGTAATGAGATATTAAAAAGGATGAATATATATTTGATTGAGACAACTCAGATTTTTAATCGAAGTATTTTGAAATATTCTTCCGGAAATATATTAATCAAATCTATTTTATAAATTCAATATTTTTTTATCATTTCTTATTATATGATTTTTTTAATCATTTATTTTGGAAAAAGAAATTATTTAATATCTCGGAGTATTTTGGTGTGTTTGTTTTTTTCAAATTTTTTTCCTATGACAATATATAGTAAACTAGTACTTTGAGATTTAATTTTCTTGGTTAATCTAGTATCTAAAAAGTATGCTAGTATTTTTAACCAGAATCTGATTGAGTATAAGTAAATATTGATATTTTTTTAAGGTAGACTCATTTTTTTAACGAGCCTAGAATAAGAGTCCAAAAGATATATGTGAGTAAATTAATTTTCACTCTTATCTGAGCCTCCAATGAGTACACATCATCGGTTACAATTGAATTTGGTTCACTTTATGATAATATTTATATGAAATCATCATATTGACCAATAAGTACAGATCAAGTTAACTTTAGAGAGAGTGAAGTTTCACAAAAAAGTAAATATCTCTAGAGTCCATACAACTTGGTAATCCTTCGGTCTACTCCAATTATGGCTCATGATGATTTAGAGACTACAAGACTTGATTGTACAAAACATAGAGTTTTTATTGAGAAGGGACATGCATAGCATGTTCAGAGCATCAAAAAGTCTCCCATGTAGCCATGTGTTCTGATCACTAATTTCTATGATTTTAGTCTTTCACTCACTCTTCAAAATAAAGTGAAGATTTCTACCCAACATCTTATTGTATAGGTATTTTTGTACTACGATACTTTTCCCTCATTCACAAATATTATCTAATTTAAGATGATATCATGTCTTATGATTGCCTCTGTAAAATATGCCATAGGTGGGTGTTCATTATGAAAATATATATAGATGAGAAGATAAATTATCATAAGATAAGATGAATTATCAGCAAGCTCATTCATATATTTTATATTGAATATTAAAATATTTTTTTTTCATCTTGATAAAATAGTCATCATAGGGATTTTTATTTCATCAGTGGCTTCTAACAGTTAGAAATAATCTGTATAAAGATATCAAATAGGCCATGCCGAGTGGGATGTCATATTTTTTAGGCTCAGTCTTGCCATTGAATCATGCCTAACATTACATGGCATTGAAAATGGCAACCTGGTATGGATTTTCTGCTGTCAGGATCATGTCAGGCCAAACCTTGACTTGCTTGCACACAATGCATGAAGCTAACCTAAATTCATTCCAATCTAGCATGTATTCATTTTAGGCTAGCATTACTGTATGAATTTCTAGATTAGTTGGGGTTTATTATAAGCTAGCCTGATTCATTTTGAGTTGGCCTAGGTTCATTCTAGACTAGCCCAAGTTTATTTTATGCTAGCTTGGAATAAGTGTGTCAAATGGGTCGGGCAGCCTAGGCATGACCAGATCAGCAGTGCCTGGCCAAACATGGCATGGCCCAGAACCGTGCCTCAGGTCAAGCCACCCCATGGCACGATAAACCTTTACGAGCGGTTTTATTTTTTTAAAAAACAATTTGACCGCCTCATCATGGGATGGTCTATTTTTTAAAAAACTTTCGGCCACGTGATTGATTTTTTTTGGTTTTCCTTTCTTAGTCATTCAGAACGGTGAGCATATTTGTGCACTTAGTCATGTCTATGGGGCTACTATGCCTACCATGGCAAGGGATTTTAACCATGCCGTGCATGGCATGGTCGTGCTGTGAAAAAGTGTATCGTGCTAGCATGACAAGGCCCACTTCAACCCTCTAGCTCGTATTCATTCCAAGCTAGCTTGGATTCATTCTAGGCCAGCTCGACATCATTCAAGGATAGCACGAGTTAATTCTAGGCTAGCTCGGGTTCATTATAGGCTAGCTCAGGTTCATTCTAGGCTAACTCGGATTCACTCAATGCTAGCGTTCCATGCTAACCTAGATTTGTTCCAAGCTAGCTCACATTCTTTCAAAGCTAAATTGGGTTTATTCCAGAACAGCATGCATTCGATCCAGACTAGAAGTGTTAAATAGGTCATCTCATGCTGTCATTATTCATTTTTTTCACAACATGGCATGGTGGCATTGTCCACCAGCCCAGCAAGGCACGGTGAGTACAGCAAAGTGCACTACCGTGCCCAACCATGCTGAATGGCAATGAAGCATAGAAGGCAGAAGATTTTAAAGTTTTAAATAACCTAATTTTTTTTATTTTAAATTTTAATTAACTTGTGATTTTAAAATTGATAATGTTTTGAAATTGTTGCATTAGTTCATTCATTGTTATTCTAAATAATAAAAGTTAAATCATGATTACATTCTAGTTACGAGATAAAATCATAATTTTTTTAGATTCAATAATTTGGAAGCAGAAGAGAGAGATTAGAGAGAGAAAATGAGGTTTAAAATACATTTAATCACTTGATATGATATATTTGCCAAAAAGAAGAAGAGGTCATTGTGATGATCATCGTCATGTGTTTTAGGCCGTTGGATTGGAATTTTTCTGTTCCGGTGGACTTCTTTGATTCACGGCCCACTGGTTCCCATAGTTGACAGACCAGACGTTATTAGCACTTAGTACTTAGCACAATGATTGTAACATGTGTAATAACTTTAACTAATTTGCTTTATCAACCGTATGTTATAATTGTTGCCATTGATATTAATGTGTTCCATAAATTTAAATGATATTAGATTATATTTGTTACATTGTAAAAGTTTTTATTTTTGTTTTTTTTTATTTTTTCTTGTTCTTCTTAAACTTTTCTCTCGATTCTTGCTCAACAAAAACATTGAAAAAGTGCTATAAAAAATTAGGTTCTTTTTTATGTCATCTTTTTTTACTACAAAGAAAAAGAAAACAATTAATCACATACACTTGTAGTGTATGTGTGTGTGTGTGTGTGCGCGCTTGTGCGTGCATGTGTTTCTTATGAAAGTTTTGCAACTTGAAAATAAAACTCAATTCACTTAGGTAGATGTTTTGATGGAAGGACATATGGATATATGCTTACTTACACGCATGCATATGTGTGTGTGTATGTGGGTGTGTGATTCTCATATATTTAAGGGGTAATTATGTGTAAACATGAATATAAAGTGCATATACATTTTGTAAGAGTTGTGTCTTACAAAGAGAATATTTTCTAATATATATATATGAAATGCAAATGTTAACAAATCATTTGGGTAATAATAAATGCGAAAATTATACTTGGTTTGGGAAAATGAATAATCAATGTTTAGTGGTACTAAGTTTAACAATTTTTTATCCCACTCAAACCTAGCTCATATTATATTTTGGCTCATTTATAAATTTTGAGGGTCTGGGGTTGAAGAAGTAAGATACTCGTACTAACAATATTGTGTCACAACTAATATAAAAAAATTATGTTTATGTATCCCAAATAGAAATTATATTTGTTTTTTAAATTAAGAAAAAATTGATATTTCATACCACAAATTGAAAAAATAATAATATCTTGGTGTATTGAAAATAATTAACCTGATTTTATCATTTGTCGTAATATATATATATATATATGTATGTATGTATGTATCTATCTATAAAAAAATAGACAACCCTCATTTAAAAAAATATATAAAAGAAAGACTATGGGTAATGGGTTAGATCATATAAGAATCCAACTTGCATTTTTATAAAAATCAAAAATATTTTATAATTTATATTTTTAATTTTTAATTATATATATATATATGTATGTATGTATGTATGTATGTATGTATGTATGAATGTTCTATCTATATATTGTTTATATACAATATATATGTGGTAATGTGTATATATATACACTATGGGTCAAATTAAATAGGAATCCAACTTGCATTTTTTATAAAAATCAAAAATATTATTTAATTTTTATTTTCTTATTTTTATATTATACATATAAATAAATCATATATATACAATATACATACATACATACTTATTATATATATATTGTATGCAGGTGTATATCTATATATTTTTTTTTGTGTGTGCTTATTTGTTTATATATATATAATTTATATTTACATATATATATACAATATATCTATATGCCTACAGTGTGTATATATATATGAACAATATATATAATGTATGTACACAATATATAGACATATTGTGTCTTGGCATGCAATTAGCCCATAGTACAGAGGTTTAAAAACTTGTAAAAAATTATCTTTTGTTTATATTTGTGAACCTAAAGTATCCAGATGAATTAAAAATAATAAAACATAAACTGGATTTTGATGTTTTAGTGCTTAATTATAATAATAAGATTTATTTTTTAACATGTAAAGTGAGTAGTATTGATTTCATGGGCATAATGCATAAATTAATTTTTTGAGTAGAATAATAATTTTTAGTGTGTGCATGATCTTTTAGTAAAGGTGTCTTGGCTATGTTTGGTAAAGAGAAAAATTGAGAACTTAGGGGTCCTAGTAAACCTCAACATTCTTATGGTATTTTTTTTATTCATTCAGGAGATAAACTTTTGGCGTGGAAGTATCACTGAGCTTTAGGATATAGCCTATTTGTCATGATCAATGTGTGAAACCTCTTTAATATTAAATACTTCAAGGGTGTTTTTATAAGAGCAGAGACATAATAATTTATAAAGCTCATACAAGCTAATATGTGTGGTTAGGTATGAGTCCAAGATGGATGAGCTGGCATAATTTTTTATTTATATGATTCATACAAATAGCAAGCGAGTTGTTTAATGTTTAGTATATAACATTGGTGCATAATTACTTTCATAATTCTCTACACCCAAACTTATCTCTCATATCAAAAAACTAAAAACCATCTACAAACGAAGCAATAAGATATACTTTTCATTTGATACCCAATTAGAGTTCTTCTAAATGATGAGAGAGATGGAGATGGAATCATAGAAGCTAGCATGGAAAGATGCGTGCGCATAGTTTTGTGTCGCGTATGATTATTGCCGAGCAATCACATGAGTTCTATTTTAATTTAATTACATGATCAAAATCAAATTAATGGAATGACTTACCGGTAAAAGGTGCTTGCATTCTGATAAATCTAATTTGATCAGCATCACTACCATGTGCATTGCCGAGAGAGAAGTTTTGTCTTCTAGTGGCCCCCTCAAGAATCGAAGCCCGTTGGAGTTGGAGCCTAGTGAGGGTTTATAGATAAGGTGAGATAAACTACAGAAGCGGACACCGAGCCTCTTGGAGATGCTCT
Organism: Sapria himalayana; assembly: GCA_029783825.1. NCBI lineage: Eukaryota > Viridiplantae > Streptophyta > Magnoliopsida > Malpighiales > Rafflesiaceae > Sapria > Sapria himalayana. The sequence goes on along the minus strand of JAREIK010002173.1, from coordinate 117,856 downwards.
TAGGCATATGTTAGAGTTGAAATCCATATATTTGTAAATTTCATTTTTTTATACATATATGTATAAAAAATCAACAATATATAACTAAATAAATAATAAATAATTATATTTGCATAAATACTCATTTTTCAATTCATTTATTTATACATATATGTTAGATTTGAATCGATGATAAATCTCTTTCTGATATATTTTCAAAGATTTACATATATTTACATAAAGACTCTTTTTTTTCAATTCATTTTTTTATATATAAAGACTCATTTTTTAATTAATTTTAGGATTTACATATAGTTATATATTTATTACACACACACACACATATATATTTACATATATGTATAGATAGCTAAATAAACAATAAATAATTAAAATACATAATGACTCATTTTTTTATTTATTATCAAAATATTTTCAACAAAGTTCATGTGTGTGTAGCATGGTACACATGAAAAACAAACACCTTGCAATTTTTTATTATAAAATTTAAGTAAACAATAAATATATAAACAACTTCAAAAAATAGATGTTTAGATTTATAACTAGAAAAAAAAAGTAAATGGTTACAAAATTTACAAACTTCATATAGCAAGACACACATGAAAAGATGATTGGTCTTCTAGCCACACTCTTAAGTGTTATAAAACACTCTTTATGTTAATATATATATATATATATATTATGGTTATGAATTTTTAAGAATTCATATTAATTTTTATGAAGATAATATGAAATAATTTTAAATGCAGAAATTTTCATATTATTTGATATCATTTATAATTTTTAAAATTCTAAAAATTACGTAAAGTGAGATGATAATTAAAAAATGTTATATTTTTTATTTTAACAAACACTGTATATTTTAAGCTAATAGTAAAAATATTACTCAATTATTTAATTCATATAAGTTTTAATAAGGGAAAACATCTATGTATTTAATTATTAAATATTAATTTATTTTCTTTTAAATTTAATAAAAAATTTAAATTTTTATTATAATTAAAGATTTTTAAATTTTGTATTATTTATTTATTTAAAAGTTTCCTATAATCATAAATTTTTTTATACTTATAATAATATTAATATTTACTTGTCTATTCGTCAATTCATTATATTTTTGAAAATATTATATATTCTATCATACAATGAATAATTTTACATTTATATTAGTAGAAATTTTAATGTATGTTAAATTAATTTTTAAAATATTGAAAAAAATTATTATACTTATTGAAATAATTATTTAATGTTACTTTAATACAAATTATTAAGTTTATTAATTAAAAATTTTTGAAATGTTTTTTGTATAATTTTTTTAAAAATTAATACATCATAAAAATAGTTATTTTAGTCATTAATAAAATTGTTTTTTGTATTTTTATATTTATAATATCCTTTTTTTATAATTTTACGAGGAGAATGTATCTTTCAAGGATCGCTCATCTTTTGACCATCAACATACATTTAATAAATAAAAATAAATGAAATATTAAAACTAATAATAAATTAAAAAAAATTAAATAATTATATATTAGCTAGTGAAATTCTGTCACGAAATCCATTACTATGTTCGAGATTTAATTAGTTAGAAAAGTTTTGTCACTAAATATATCACTATATTTAGGATGTAATTGGCTAGTGATGTTCTATCGCTAAAATCCATCGTTATATTCAGTATGTAATTATCTAAGAAATTCCATCGCTGAAATTTGTTGCTATGTTCTGGATGTAATTAGATTGGGAAATTTCATCGCAAAATTCGTAGCTAAATTTCGGATTTATTAGCTAGGGAAATTCCGTCGCTAAATTCGTCGCTAAATTCCCCGCACTTTTGAGCGAAATTTGTGAAAATATTTCCTCGCTAATACGTCGCTAATCATATAGATAGACAGAAAGATAGATAGATAGATAGATAGATAGATAAACATATAGACAATTAGAAAGATAGACAGATAGATTGAGATAGATAGATAAATATATAGATAGACAGATAAAGATATAGGATATAGAAAATATATAGAGACTGACATATAAATTTATAAATAGATAGACAAATAGATAGATAGATAGAAAGATAAATAGATAGATAGATACACAGATAGATAGATAAATAAATAGATAGATAAATAGATAGATTGAAAGAATGTCAGATAGATAGATACATAGATAACAAATATATAAATAAATTATTAGAAAGATACATAGATAAGACATATAGATAAGTATACAGATAGGTTGATATATAGATAAAAATATAAATAGATAGACTTAAAGATAGATAGAAGATAGATAGATAGATACACTAATAGATTTATAAACATATAGATAGATAGACACATAGACTTATAGACAAATAGATAGATAGATAGATATACATATAGACAAATAGACAAATAAAAAAAATATTCAAATAGTCAAGTTGATAGTTAAACGGATAGAATTATAGACATATAGACAAAAAGAAAGATATATAGATATGCAGATAAACAAATACACATATAACCAAATAGGTAGTTAGAGAGATAGGCGGATAAACAAATAGATAAATAAATAGATTCACATATAGACAAATAGATAGATAGATAGATAGATAATCACATAGATAGAAATATATATATATATATATAAAGATATAGACAAATACATAGATAGATAGAGAGATATAAATTAATAAATAGATATATAGATACATAGAAAGTTATGTATATATATATATACACACATAGACAGATAGGTAGAAAATTAATTTATAAATAGATAAACAAATATACAAATAGATAGGTAGATAGATAGATAGATTGCCAAATAAATAGTTTGATAAATAGATAAATAGATAAATAGATTTATAGATAAATAGATAAACTGAATAATATATAGATAGATTGATTGAAAAATTTTTAGAGGGATAGATAATTTGATAGATAGATAGACAAATATACAAATAGATAAATAGATAGACCGAAAAATAGAAAGACACATAGATAAATAGACAGATAGATAGATAGATAGACATATAACAAAAAATATGTACCGATAGATATATAAAGATATAGATAAACATATTGGCAGATATATATATATATATATATATATATATATATATATATATATATGCACATATACATGTAGATAGTTATACAAATAGATAGATAGAAAGATAGATAAATAGTTAGATAGATAGGTAGATTGATATACAGATAAAAAGATAGATAGGTAGATACAAATAAAGATAGATGCACACACACACACACACACACACACACACATATATAGACTACTAGATAGAAAGATAGATATACATAGAAATATAGAAGATAGATAGATACATAGATAGAATGAAAAATAAATAGATTGACAAATTGATAGAAAGACAGATAGACAAATAGATAGATAGACATATATATAGATAGATAGATAGATAAACAACTAGAGAGAGAGAGAGAGAGATAGATAGATATATAGTTAGAAAATAAAAATATTGAAAATTAGATAAATAGATACATAGATTTATAGATATATAGAAAGATGGATTGACAATAGACAATTAGATAGATAAACACACACACACACACACACACACACATATATATATTGACACATAGACAGATAGATAGATATAAAGATATACATATTGATATATAGATAGATATATATATATATATACACGCACACACACACACACACATATACAGATAGATAGATAGATAGATAAATACATAGTCATTTAGTTAGATAGACAGATAGATATGTAGTCATATAAAAAAATAGGCATAGACTGTTAGAAAGATAAATATATTCACAAATAGACATATAGGTAGGTAATAGATAGATTGATAAATAGATATATTGTTGTATTGATAGGCAGAAAGAAAGATAGTCAGATAAATTGATACAAATATCAACATATAGACAAATAGAAAGATAGACATATAGAAAGATAGGAATATTAATATATATATATATATATATATATATATATATGAAATGGATAGATGCATTGATTGAAATGTAGATAGATAGATAAATATATTGTCAGATATAATGATAGATATATACATAGAAAGTTAAATATATAGACAGATAGATAGATTGAAAGATATATAAATAGATAGAAACATAGATAGACAAACAGATAGATAGATTAACATATAGATAAATAGATAGATATTTAGTTAGTTAGAAATAAAGATAGATAGATATTTAGATAAATAGATTGATAAATTGATAGAGAGATAGATTGTCAAATAAATAGATAGATAGATAGATAGATAAAATGATAGAGAGAGAGTGATATATTGATAGATAGATAGAAAAAGATATAGATAGATAAACATGTATGCAAATAGACAATTAGATATATATAGATAAACAAATACACAAATTGACTGATAGATAGAAAGATACTTAAACACATTGACTAATAGACAGATAGATACATAGACAGATTGAAAGATAGTCAAATACATAGTTAATAGATAGACAGAAATCTAGATATATAAATAAATTGATAGATAAATAGAGAAATAGATAGATTTATAGATAGATAGATAACTAGATAAATAAACAAATAGAAAAAGACATATATAGACAAATAGGTATTTAGACAGATAGAGAGATACAAATAAATAGATAAATAGATAGCTATATATACATATAGAAAAAAAGTTCAGATAGAAAGATAGAAAGATAGACACATAGACTAGTATACTAATAGATTGATAGATAAATAAATATTTAGAAAAATAGATAGAATGATAAATAGAAAAAATAATGAGATTGATAGTTACATAGATACACAAATAGACAAGATAGATAGATAGATAGATAAAAACATAAATTTATAGTTAGATAGATAGATAGATAAATAAATATATAGATAGATATATAAATAAATAGATAGTTAGATAGATATTTAGATAGATATTTAGATAGACATATAGATGAATAGACACATATAGAGAAAAAGAGATAGACATATTGAAAAATAGATTGATAGAGAGACAAATAGATAGTTAGATAGTTAGATAGATAAACAAATAGTTAGATAGGTAGATATATAGACAAAAAGATAGATAAATAGATATATAGTTATGCAAATAGATAGATAGATAGATTTATTGATTGATAGAAAAATAGACAAATAAATAGATAGATAAATAAATAGATAAAAAGACAGACATTGAGACATATAGATAAATAGATAGTAAGATATATTGATAGATAGACAGATAGATAAATAGAAGGATTGACCTAGACAAAGATAGTTAGATAGTTAGATAGTTAGATAGATAGACAGATAGATAAAAAGATAGATAGAGAGATACATAAAAAATATGTACATACATAGATAGTCAGATATAAATATAAATAGTTATAAAGATGCATAGATTGGCATATAAATATGTATATAGATAGATAGATATATAAATTAAATTATAGATAGAAAGTCAGATAGAAAGTCAGATAGATATATAGATAGATAGTAAGTTAGTTAGATTATACACACATAGATAAATATATATAGATAGATAAATAAATAAATAAATAGATAGATAGAAAATAGAAAGATACATGGATAAATAGTCAGTTAGAAACAAATTAGATAGACATAGAGATAGATAGACACATAGACGAATAGAGAGATGGACAGATCAACAAATAGACATATACAAGATATACTAATTGATAATTAGATATATAGATAAATAGTAAGATAGATAGATAGATATATAGAAATATAGATAGACAAATATATAAATACACAAATAGATAGAAAGAAAGAAAGATTTATTGATTGATTAATTGACAGAAAGACAAATAAATAGATAGATAGATAGACATATAGACATATATATATATACATAGATAGATATATAGATAGATATATATAAAGATAGGCATATAGAAAGATAATTTGTTAGATAGATAGATATACAGATAAATAGTCAATAGATATATAGATAGATATACAGATAAATAGTCGATAAATAGATAGATAGGCAGATGTATAGATAGTCATTTAAACAAATAAACAAATAGAAAGATACATAGATAGACATATAAATAGATATATAGATAGACAAATATTCAAATAGATAAATAGTGAGATAGATAGATAGATAGATAGACAGACACAAGTAGATACAAGATAGATAAATAGATATATAGCTGCAAAGATAATGTTATATAACATATAGACAAATACACAAACAAGTAGATTGATAGATAAAATGAAAGACAGATCGACAAATAGAAGGATAGATAGATAGACAAATAGTTAGATATGCATATATAAAGGTTAATAGATAGATAGATAGATGTATATATAAAAATAGATAGATAGATAATTAGTTAATCAGGCAGATAGACATATAGACATATAAAAATTTATATTTCTAGGTAGACAGACAAATAGGTAGATAGAAAGATAAATAGATAGATAGTTAGACATATAGATAGATAGTTAGACATATAGATAGATAGATAAAAAAAGGTCAAATAGATATAAAATATATAGATAGATAGACATATAGACAAATAAAGAGTTAGAAAAATACATTGATACACATATAAATATGTATACAGATAAATAGATAGACATATATACAAAATGATAAATAGTTTATATATATGTAAAAAGAGAGAAAAATAGACAGATAGACATAAGATAAATTGATAGATAAACATAAAGATAGATAGACATATAGATAAATAGTTCGATAGGCATATGCATAGATAGTCATTTAAACAAATAAACAATCAAAAAGATACATAGATAGACATATAAATAGGTATATAGATAAACATATATTCAGATAGACAAATAATGAGATAGTTAGAGAGACAGACACATAGATAGATACAAGATAGATAAATAGATAGATAGTTACAAAGATAAAGTTATAGAACATATAGACAAATACACAAACAAGTAGATTGATAGATAAAAGATAGATAGATCGACAAATAGAAGGATAGATAGATAGACAAATAGTTAGATAGGCATATATAAAGATAGATAGATAGACATATAATTAGTTAATTAGGCAGATAGACATATAGACATATAGAAATTTATATTTTTAGGTAGATAGACAAATAGGTAGATAGAAAGATAAATAGATAGTTAGTTAGACATATAGATAGATAGATAGTTGGTCAGATAGATATAAAATATATAGATAAATAGTTTGTTAGATAGACAGATAGACAAATAAAGAGTTAGAAAGATACATTGATAGACATATAACTATGTATACAGATAAATAGACAAACATTTATACAAAATGATAAATAGTTAGATATATATGTAAAAATACAAAAAAAATAGACAGATAGACATATAGATAAATTGATAGATAAATAGAGAGATAGATAGACATTTATATAGATAAAAAGACAAATAATAGATTAACAGATATACTAATAGATAGATAGAAAGATTTACAAATAGATAAATGGATAGATAAACTTATAGATATATATATATATATATATATATATAGCTAGACAGACAGATAGATAGATAGATAGACAAATAGATAGACAAATAGATAGACAAATAGATAGGCAAATAGATAGAAAAATTGATTGATAAATTAATAAACAGATAGATAGAAAGTTAGATAGAAAAATTGTTAAATCGATAGATTGACAAATACACAGATAGATAAGATAGATAGATAGTTTGATGAATAATAGATATATAGATTGAAAAATAGTTAGATAGATAGATAGTTAACCATATAGATAAATCGATCGATAGACATTTTGTCAAATAGACAAATAAATATATAGATAGATAAGCAGATAAACAGATAAATATAATGATAATAGTCAAATAGACATATAGATAGATAGTCAGATAGAAAGATTTTTAGATAGATATATAGACAAATAAAAAGATTGTTATAAAATAAGATACACAAATAGAGATATAGACAAATATTTATTTAAACCTATAAACTAGACAAACATATAAAGATATAGATCGTCAGATAGACAGATATAAAGAAAGATAGATAAATATATTTATAGATAGAGACATAGACAAATATATAGTTTCGTAGATTGATAAATATATAGATTGATAGAGATCGACAGACAGATAGATAGATAGATATAAAGAAAGATACACATATAGGTAGAAAGATAAATAATAGATAAGCATATAGACAGAAATTTATACACACATGTATTGATAGACAAATAACTATATAGAAAGAAAGGGAGATAGATAGAAACTCAGATAGATTGATTAATAGATAGATAGATACATCAATAGATATAAAGATAAGTATATAGAAGAAAAGATAGATAGACTGACTGACAGATACATAGATTGACAAATAGATAGATAACTAGTTAGAAAGATACATAGATAGTCATATAAATAGATATATAGATATATTATTAAATACATAGATAGATAAATAGATAAAAAGATAAATAGATAGAACGATTAATAGATAGACAGATAGAAAAATAGATAATTGATAGATTAACTAATAGTCATATAGATAGATAGATAAACAAATAGAAAGATAGATAGAAAAATTAATAGATAGATAGATAAATATATGGGCTGATAGATAGATAGTTCGATAGACAGATAGATTGATGGATAAAAAAATAGACAAATAGATAGACCTATAATTAGAGAGATAGAGAGACAAATATATAAACAAATAGAAACAATATATAGATATATAAATAGACAGATAGAGAGATAGATTGATATATAGTTTGAAAAATAGTTAGAAAGATAAACAAATAGACAAATAGATAGTTACACATGTAGACAAAAAGATAGTTATACTGATAAATAGATAGATAAATAGATTAATAGATATATAGATAGAGAGATATGTAGATAGACAAATACATACATATATAGTTAGATAGATAAAGAGAGACAAATAGACATATAGAATGATAGTCATATAATTAAATAGATAAATAAACTTCTAGTTAGATAAAATTATAGATAAACATTGAAAGATAGATAGATAGACATATACTTGGATATATAGATTGATAGACATATAGATAGATAGAAAGATTAATAGAACAATTTTCAAATAAATAAATTGACAAATACACAAATAGTCAAGATAGATGGTTAGTTTGATAGCTATATAGATATATAGATTCACAAATAGGTAGATAAATAGATAGTTAACTATATAGATAGATAGAGATATTTACTTATAGACAAATAGACAAATAGAAATATAGATAGATAGATAAATAAGCAGATAGACATATTGATAGATAGACAGAAAGGTAGATATACAAATATCAGATAGATAGATAAATTGATAGAAAATAGTCAAATAGACATATAGATAGATAGATATATAGACACATAAATAGATAGAAACTAAGATAGACAAATTGGTAAATAGATATATAGACAAATAGTAAGATTGTTAATAATAAAATATGCAAATAGAGAGATAGATAAATAGTTAGATAAACCAATAAACAAGATAGATAAATAGAAATATAGAACAACATATAGATTGATATATAGAAAGTTAAATAAATATATTTATAGATTGACAAATAGATAGATAGATAATTACATAGTTTGATAGATATATAGATTTATAAAGATAGACAAATAGATTGATTGATTAATATATACAAAAATAGGTAGAAAGATAAATAATAGATATATATATATTTATAGACAAATAAATATATACACACATATATAGATAGACAAATAGCTAGATAGATAAAAAGATCATTTATATAGAAAGTCAGAAAGATTGATTGTTATATAGATACATCAAAAGATATACATTTAGATAGATAGATATACATATTGACAGATACATAGATAGGAAAATTGATAGATACCTTATTAGAAAGATACAAAGAAAGTCATATAAATAGATATATTAATATACAGATAGACATATAGACAGATAGCTAAATAGATAGATAGAACGATAGAAAGATAAATAGATAACAAGAAAGATAGTTCAGATAGATTGACTAATAGTTATATAGACAGATAGACACAGAAATAAAAAGATAGATAGAAGTATATATAAAAAAATATAAAAGCAGATAGATAGATAGACACATTGACAGATAGATAGATAGATGGATAGATAGATAGATAAATAGATAGGTAGATAATTAGAAAGATAGAAAGAATATATAGACAAATAGAAAGATATATAGATATATAAAAGATAGATAGAGAGAAAGATTGATAAACAAGTAGAAAAATAGTTAGAAAGATATACAAATAGATAGATAGATAGATAGATAGATACACATGTAGACAAATAGATATTCAGATAGAAAAATAGATAAATAGATAGATTAATAGATAGAGAGATAGATAGATAGATAAATAGATATATAGATAGATAGACAGATACATATATAGATAGTTAAATAGATAGAAAGATTGACAAATAGACATATAGAAACATAGTCATATAAATAAATAGATAGATAGACAAATAGTTAGAGAGATAGATACACAGATAAATATATAAATAGTTATACATTTAGATAGATAGATAGATAGACAAATATAGAAATAGATAGAAAGATAGATACATAGATAGATTGATTGACATAGAGATAGATAGATAAATGCATTGGTAGATAGATATATAGATGAGAGATAGAGAGATAGACAGACAGACAGACATATAGATAGATAATCAAATTGATAGATATATAGCTAGATAGAGAGACACGTAGATAGATGGATACATAGTTAGATAGATAGATAGATAGACAGATAGATAGATATATAGATATATAGATAGACAGATAGACACAAAAATAGATGGACACACAGACAAATAGATAGATAGACAGATTAATAGATAAACAGATAAATAGAAAATTGATTGATTGATTGATTGATTAAATTGATTAATTGATGGATAGACAGATAAACTAGTTGATAGATATCTAGATAGACAAATAGATAGGTAGATAGATAGATAGACACATAGACAAATAGACTTATAGATAGATCGATTTTTGTATAGATAGATTGATAGATACATAGTGTTGTATATAATTTGTTTTTATTATCTATTTTGTATAACAGAGTATGTTTTAGTTTTTATATTTTTATGTAAGTACAAGAAAAAAATATTTTGATTATCTGGCCCATCTGAGTGATTCGACCTACTTCAGTTAATTAAACCAGAAAATGTTCTATATAAATATGTTTTTTTTGTTAACTTTTTTTTGTAACAGTGAATTCTTTTTCGGCACACTTTGTTTTTCTCTACTCTATCTATCTCTGTGATTTTTTTCCAGATTGCTATACATACTATAAGAACATTCTAATTTTGGTTCTAATCTGCAAATGCATAATCATTTTTCTGGTAGATATAGCTAGTTATGTTGAATGACTAGTAAACCATGTTATTTTGTATTTTCTGCTATTGTTTATGTTTGTGCTGTGGTTTGTGTTTGTGCTGTGATTTTCTATACTATCATGGTTGTGGATATATATTTTGTTTGTTGTTTCTACTTCTTCTAAATCTATAAATTACAAACTTTGCAAGCAAAATTCACAATACATAGTGATATACATTGTCAAATAGACTGATAAACAGATAGATTGAAACATAGCTAGATTGATATATAGATGGATAAATAAATAGAAAAATATTCGTATAAATAGATAGAAAGAAAGATAGATAGCATATAACAAATTCAAAGATAGCCAGATTGACAGATAAATAGATATTTAGTTAGACGTATAAAGAGAAATGTAGATAGATAAATAGATAGATATTCAGATAGATAGATAGATAGACAAATAGATAGATAAATAAAGAGACATATCGATAGATTGACAAATAGGTTGATAGATAAATAGATAGTCAGATAAATAGATAGATAGACAGATAGTCAGATAGATAGATATAAAGATACAGAGATAAAAAGATATATCGATTGACTGATAGATTGATAGAAAGATAGATAGAGAGACAGATAGATTGATTGATAGACAAATAGATATATAGATCGATAGATAGACAAATGCACATTTAGATAGTTAGATAGATAGATAGGTGGACAGACAAACAGACAGATAGATAGATACACATATAGATAGATAGACATATACATAGATAGATTGAAATATTGAAATATAGAAAGATAGTCAGATAAATAGATAGATATATAGATAGACAGATACATAGTTATAAGATACATAGATAGACATATAAAATGGTATATAGATGATCATATAGATAGAAAGAGTGATAAATACTAAGTTAGATATATAGAGATATAGATAGATAGACTATTAGAGAGATAGTTAGATAGATATACAAATAGTCATATAGAATGGAAGACAAACAAATAGATAGATAGATAGACAAATAGGCAGATAGACGGATAGACAGATAGATAGAATGATAGATAGATAGTTAGATAGATAGATAAATTGATAAATATTGAGAAAAATAGACAGATATATAGAGGTGTCAAACGGGCCGGGCCGGGCCTGCCCGGCCCTTTTTTTTGAGCACAAGCGTGCCTTCATGCCGGGCCCGGCACGGTTTAAAAAAGCCAGGCTCGTCACTGCTCGCAAGCACGGCAGGCCGTGCCGTGCCGTGCCGGGCCCGCTTGGGCAGGCATGGCTGTACGGGCCAAACCAAGCCGTACGGGCAAGAAAAAATTTTTTTTTTAATTTTTTTATTTTATTTATATAAATTATTAAAATATAGATAAAATTTTAGATAATGTATAATATTATATATTTATAATATGAAAAATGTTAAAATTTATTAAAATAACAAAGTTTAAAATTTTTTTAATGTAATATAAAATTAGTTTAAAATTTATTAGAATTATATAATGAAGTTATAAATTTTTAAATGAAAAATTAAAACAAAAAAATAAATAAATCAATACATTTTATTAATAAAATAAAAATTAAAAAAAAACATAAGCAACTCAAATGAAAAATGACCAATCAGCCATTTGAAACCGAAGTTCCGAACCAAACAAATTACAGTTTCAACACATCGTACAAACAAAGCGTACAATCAATAAAAAAACATCGAAATCAAAAAATAGTAGATCATCATCAATCATCAATCGGCATATCATGAGCATCATCAGCCGCAATATCAAGATCAGTATCATATGGATCATCATCATCAGCAATCAACTCCTCCGCCATCACAGTGGATGCGGCTGTAGTCCCTGTCCCAGTCCCAGCTCTAGCACGATCATGGATGCTAAACCTCGAATCCTCCCAATCCTTCAAACAAGCCAAGGCCTCAACAATATCTGGACGCAATCTCGATCTCATATCCAAAATTACGTTCACTGCAACAAAAAAAGCAGACTCCGATGCTACTCTCGACACCGGAGGAGTCAATAGATCCCGTGTCATCCTAGATAGCATGGGAAAGGTGGACTCATATGATTTCTACCACAGTAATATATCAAGATTCTTAGTATCAGAATGTGATAGGATTGAGCAGTAATCGGTATCTAAGTACCGAGAAAGCTCGCTCCTATGTGATGGTCCACCCCTATGTTTCCCCCCTCACTAGCTGAATGGAAAAATCATCATCTCCGAATAAGGTATCAATGTCTGTAATCACAGTCTCACTACCACCACCACCATACCTAGTATCATAGTATGTGAACAGGTCAGTCAACTTCTCGTGAATGAACCCTTCAGGTGGGTCTTCCAGGTTCATGCACGAGGAAATGTAAGTCAGGGTGTTTTCTACCCCTTCCACTTTAACCCTAGGGTCCATGCATGCAGCGAGGCAATAAAGAGATAGAACGGTGGACCAATACTTCAAGTACTTGGTTTCCATCTCTGCAACCATATGGCTAAGTGTCGGGTCAGTTTGATACTTCCTAAACATGCTACTAATGTTGCATATGCACAGGAGTTCAATGCAAGTAGTGGGCGTATAAACCAACGAACACATGTTCATCGTGTCATAAAAAATCTTGAGGAATTTCATAAATGAAATTCTTGAAGCCCAGTCAGTGTCGTCAATAATAAGTTCGTCACTCTTACTATTGACGTAGTCGGATATCACGTGTTCGTATCCAACACATGATTCTAACATCATGTACGTGTAATTCCAAAGATGTCTCACATCCGATTGGAATTTCTTCTTCTTAAGATTTGCAGACAAACAGAGACTACCAAACTCTTGTTGTCTACGAGGAGTGCAAATATATTTTAGTGCATTACGTATATTATCCAACGCGGGAAAACCCACCTCATACCCACTTTAACAATCAGGTTAATTACGTGACACATGCATCTGACATGAAAGATCTCTTCTAATGGTGCGTCTCTAATATTCCTAAGAAACATGTTGATTGCTACTCCATTATTAGAAGCGTTATAGAAGGTGACACTAAAAATTTTATTTTGAATTTTATATTCCCTAAAGATTTTCATCATACAGTCAAAAATGGTCGCGCCATCATGAGGATGAAGAATCTCAGAGAATCTAAAAATTTTTTTATTGATTGTCTAGTTTGAATCTACATAGTGGCTGGTGAGACATGCATAAGAAGATTCATCATGACTTGTCCAGATATCGGACGTCACGGACACACTCCTCTATATGCCATAAATTCATTAATTATTTTTTTGTTTTTCTAACTTATATATCTTTAGTATGTCATTCTTAGATGTGGACCAAGGAATCCTACGATAAGCAGGCTGAAAATATGTCTGCATGATACGCACTACCCTTGGATCTTCCGAAAATCTGATCGGAAGACCCATCAATGTGATAAGTCCAGTCATGCCTTCTCTACCCAACTCGCTGGAGTATATGAAGGGAGTAAACTTTGTGACTGAACTCAATCCAGTCTCAAAAAATGCAGTGCCAAGTTGGATTTGCCTAGGATCTAATGGACCATGTTTTTTGGTGCATAATTCAGCATGTCTCTTAAGGTGCCCAGTCCCAAACGTACTTTTACATGTTAAAAGTCTCATACAATATTTGTACTGTGTCATTTCTTGTTCCTCACCCCTAACTTTATTTTGTTTTATTATATTAAAATGAGTCCAAACTACCGAAGTCCTCCTAGTTTTTTGTTTTTTAGAAGTTTGGGTTGAGACGACTGGAAAAATCAAAGTTTTAGCAGCCTCAGACCTCTGTGTAATATTTTCATTTTCTAAATTTAAATATGTGAAAGTTTTTTTTTTCTCATTTTTTATGATTTTTGTTTTTAAGAATAGTTTAATAGAGACTATAAGACCGATTTTAATTTTTTCTAATTTTGGTCTAGAGAGAGAAACTAGAGAGAGTGAGAGAGAAAGTTAAAAAAACGTAAAATAAATTACCCGGTAAAATCAGTGAGGTCGGTCACGTGCACGGTGCACCACAGTCAAGCTCTAATGTTCTAAACTCATGTTAAGATTCTCGAAAATCCAAGCCAAATGCCGAAATCCCGAGTCCCGAGAGAGAGAAGCAAGATTTTTGAGAGAGAAATTGAATGATTTGAGAGAATTTATATTTATGAAAAACATAAATGTTAAAGAGAGGGGGGTGGAATTTATAGATTAAAGATAATAATTTAAAAAAAAGTAATTTTTTTTAATTGTTTTGAATTTTTTTTAATTTTTTAGGGGGGCAGAATGATAAGGACCGTTGGATTCTGCCTCGTAGCCGTTGGAGGCGAGATCCAAGGGCTGAAAATTTAATTTTTTATTATTTTTGTTTTCCCGTTGGGGGGGGGGGGGGGGGTGGGGATTTGGGTCGATTCGGGCCTCGTGCGAGTGGGACCGCGAGTCGGGTCCAATCAGACCCGACCCGTGGTCTTTTTTGGGGAGGGGCATGGGGCGATCGCGGGGTAGGGCTTGGGGAGAGCCAGCATGGGATGAACCCGTGGCGGTGTGCCGTGCGACGGGCTGAACCAGTGTCGGGTCAGGCACGGCACCGCATGGGCCAGGCATGGCACGTCACGGCTCGTGCCTGACCCGGGCACCACAATTTTCAGTGTCAGACCGACCCAGGGATGGCCGAACCATGACGTGCCTCGTGCCGGCCAGGCCGAGCAGGCCCAGTTGACACCTCTATAGATATATATATATATATATACACACACACACACATATAAATAGATAGACAGATAAATAGATAAATAAAAAGATAGATAGACTGATAAACAAATAGATAGAAACAAAAATAGTCAAATAGACAGATGGACAAATAGAGAGATAAATAAATAGATAGATAATTAGATAGCTAGGTAGACAAATAAATAGATAGACATATATATAGATAAAAAGATATTAGATAGGCAAGTAGACTAATAGAAAGATAGATAAATAGATAAATATAAAATTAAATAAAATGATAAATAGAAATATATTCAGATAGATAAATACATAGATACATTGATACATAGATAGACAAGATAGATAGATACATAGATAGATAAATATATAGTCTAATAGACCGATTAAGAGATAGAAAGATATATAGATAGATAGATTAGCATATAGAAAGATAGATAAATAGATAGGAGATAGATCGATAGATAGATAGATAGACACACACACACACACACACACACACACACACATAGATACATAGATAGAAAGATAGATAGACATATCGATAGATATACAAATTTTTAGATAAAATTTAGATTATTCAATAGACATATACACAGATATAAAGATTTTCAAATAGACAGATAGCAAGATACATAGATTACATTGATAGATAGACAGATAGAAGAAAGATCAGATAGTTAGATAGATAGAAAGATTGTTAGTAGATTGATACATACATAGATATATAGAAAAATAAATATATAAATACACATATAAATAGATAGAAACATAGATAGATAGATACATTGATTGTTATTCAGATAGATAGATATATAGAAAAATAGCTAGATAGATAGAGAGAGAGATAGTCAGATAGATAAATAGATAGAAAGATGTATAGAGAAATATACAAATACCCAAATAGATTATAGATATATAGACAGATAGATAGTTAGATTATATACACATAGATATATAGACATATAGGGAGATAGATACATAGATTATAAATACATAGATATGTAGATAGATAGATAGACATATATACAGATACTTCAATAGATAAATAGATAGATATACTGATAGATAATAAAAAGATAGATAGATAGACACATAGATAGATACATACATAAATAAATAGACAAATTAACAATTAGAAAAATACATAAATAGACATATAAATTGGTATATTAATAGATAGATAGATAGATAAATAGTTTTAAAGATAGATAGATAGTTAATTAGATAGTCAGATATACTTATAGACATATAAATGATAGTTAAATAGACAGATAGATAAATAGGTAGATATAAAGATACACAAATAAATAATTAGTTAGATAGATGGATATATAGAAATAAAGATAGTCATAAAGAAATAGATATATAGATAGATAGACATATAGATAGATATATAGATAGAAATATAAATAGATAAAAAGTTATAAAGATACATTTATAGACATATATATATATATATATATGTAAACAGATAGAAAAAAGATATTTAAATAGTTAGACATATAGACAGATAAATATATAGATAGATAGACATATAGATATATAGACATATAGACATATATACATATAAACATATAGACAAAATAATAAATAGATAGATAGATTTATAAAAAGAAAAAAAGATAGATAAAGAGATATATAGATAGACATATAGACATATTGACAGATAGAAAGAGAGACATATAGATAGATAAATAGATAGCTATAAAGATTGACAAATATAATAATTAATAGATAAACTAGTAGATAGATATAAAGATTGACAGATAGATAGATAGAGAAATATATAGATAAAGAGAGATAAAAATATATTTAAATATATCGATAAATAAATCGATATATATATATATATATGATAGATAGACACATAGATAGATAAAAACATAGTTAGATAGATAGATAAACATATAGAAAGATAAATAGATATAGATAAATAGATATAGATAAATAGATAAATAGATATATATATCTATATCTATATATATAAACATATAAATAGATAGTCACATATACAAAAAGATAGACAGACAGACAAATAGATAGATAGACATATTAATAGATAATCAAATACTTAGATAGATAGACAAATAGATAGACAGATAGATAGTGATATACATTGTCAAATAGAGAGATATATAGATAAAAGCTACCTAGATTGATAGATATATAGTTAGAAATATAGTCAAATAAATAGATAATGAACTTGTTAGATTGTTACATGGACAAATACATAGATAGACAGATAGACAAATAAATAGATAAATAGTTAGCAGATAAATAGAAAGATATAAAGATAGTTTGATAGATATATAAATATTTAGATAGATAGATAGAGAGATAGAAAAATACAAAGATAGACATATCTATAGATAAATAATTTGATAGGTAGACAAATAGATTGATATTCAGATAGGTATATAGATAGATAAATAGACACACACACACACACACATACACACACACACACACACACACATATATATGTATATATATATATATATATATAGATACCTAGATAGAAAGATAGTTAGATAGATAGATGGACATATAGATTGATAGATAAATAGATATATACATAGATAGATAGTAAAATTGATAGACAAGTAGACAGATAAATAGAAATATTGATAGGTAGATTCATATATAAATAGATAGACATATACACAAATAGATAGAAAGATAGACATATATAAAGATTGTTAGATAGATTGATATAAACATAGATATGCAGACAGACAAATAGACTGATAGATAGATAGATATATAGATAATAAAATAGTTAGAAAGATACATAGATATATAAATAGGTATATTAATAGAGAAATAGAAAAATAGATAGAAAAATAGATAAAAAAAATAGATAGTTAGATAGATAGACAGATAGACAGATAGACAGATAGAAATATAGACAAACATATAGATAGTTACCTTGATAAATAGGTAGATAGACATATAGACTGGTATATAAATAGATAGATAGATATTTAGAAAGATAGACAAATAGTGAGATATACATATGAAGAGTTATATAGAGTGATATATAGAATGATTGATAGATAGATAGTTCGATATATAGATTTATTAAATAGATAGATAGAATGATAGATAAATAGATAGAGAGATATATATAGAGATAGATAAATTGAAAAATAGATAGATAGATATATATACAAATAAATAGAGAGAAATATAGGCAAATATATAGATATATAAACTGATATAAAAATAGACATATACATAGATCAATAGGTAGAGAGATAGATGGATAGATAGATAGATAGATAGAGAGAGAGATAGATAGATGGATAAATAGATATGCAAATAGACATATATATATATATATATATATATATATATATATATATATGTATGTATGTATGTATATATGTATATACACACACACATATAGACTGATACAAATAGTGAGATATACATATGAAGAGTTATATAGAGTGATATATAGAATGATTGATAGATAGATAGTTCAATATATAGATATATTAAATAGATAGATAGAATGATAGATAAATAGATAGATAGATATATATAGAGATAGATAAATTGAAAAATAGATAGATAGATATATATACAAATAAATAGAGAGAGATATAGGCAAATAGATAGATAGATAAACTGATATAAAAATAGACATATACATAGATCCATAGGTAGAGAGATAGATGGATAGATAGACTGATAGAGAGATAGATAGATGGATAAATATATATACAAATAGATATATATATATATATATATATATATATATATATATATATATATATGTATGTACACACACACATAGATAGACTGATAGGTATATAAATAGATAGAAAGATTGTCATATGGTTAGATACATAGATAAATATTTAGATAGATATATACACACATGGACAAATAAATAACTAAAAATATAGAAAGTTATAGAAAAACTAGATATAGTGATATAGTGATATATTGATAGAAAGATAGATATATTTATATAGATAGAAAGATAGACAGATATATAGATACATAGATAGATAGATAGATAGATAGATAGATAGATAGATAAACATATAAATATATAGATAGATAGATAGACAATATACAGATTCAGAAATTAATAAATAGATAAATATTCAAATATATAGTTAGATAAATAGATAAATAGGCAAATTGATTGATAGATAGATAAAGAGATAGATTGATAGAATAAAGATAGACAAATAGATAAATAGTTAATAGATTAACATATAGACAGATAGATAGTAAGTTAGATAGGTAGATAAATAGATAAATAGATATATGGATATATATATATATATATATATATATATATATATATAAAGACAGATAGGCAGATGAAAGATTCATAGATAGATATATAGATAGATAGATTGTTAGACATCTATATAGAATGAAAGATAATCAGATAGATAGATATATAGATAGACACAATAGAGATTTAGATACATAGATAAATAGATAGATTGATAGATAAATAGATAGACATATAAATAGATAAATAGATATACAAATAAACAAAAAGATAGATTAATAGATAGATAGATAGATGAAAAGATATAAAAAATTCATATAGGCAGATAGATAGATAGAATGATAGTTAGACAAATATATGTCTATCTATTTATTTATCTATATATCTATCTATCAATTAGACTATTTGGATGTCAATCTATCAATCAATCTATCTATCTATTTATCTAACTATTTTTTGTCTACCTATATATCTTTTAATTAAAAGATATATAGGTAGACAAAAAATAGTTAGATAAATAGATAGATAGATTGATTGATTGATTGACATCCAAATAGTCTAATTGATAGATAGATATATAGATAGATAAATAGATTGATTGATTGATCTATTGCTTGACAAATAGATATAAAGAAAGATAGACAGATAGATAGTAAATTTTTCAGATAGACAGATTGACAAATACATAGATAGACAAGATAGATAAGTAAATAGATGTATAGATGGATAAATAAATTGATAGATAGATATATAGACATATAGATAATTATATAGATAAATAAACATAGAGACAGTTAGTAAAATAGATAGATAGATTAGATAGATAGATAAATAGAAAGATAGATAGCCAGATAGACACATAAGCAAATATAAAGATACATATATTGGCAGATAGACATATAGAAATATAGACAGTTAGATAAATACCCAAATAGATAGATTGTTAGATTGTAAGATACTCAAATAGACAGACAGACAGATAGATAGATATATAGATAGAGAATAAACATATAGATAGAGAGATAGATGTGCAGATAGATATATTTGAAGATAGATAGATAGATAGGTAGTAAAATACTTAGATTGACAGATAGACAGATAGATAGCTAGATAGATAGTTAGATAGATAGATAAACAGATAGATAGATACATATATTGATAGATTTATAAATAAAAATATAGTAAGATTGATTGATACACAAATAGATAGATTGTTATATAGTAAGATACACATATAGACTGATAGATAGATAGATAGACAAATAAACATATAGATAGATAGATAGATAAATAAATAAATTAATACATAGATATATAATAAGATAAATAGATATATAAACACATAATGAGCTAGATAGATAGATTATAACATAGATACATTCATAGATAGATTAAGTTATAGACAGATAAAAAGATAGTTTGATAGAGATATACAAAAATAGATAGATAAATAGACACATCAACATATATACACATAGATAAATACACAAATAGATAGATAGATAAATATATAGATAGATATATATATATACAAAGTTTGTCAGATAAACAGATAATTTGATTGATAGATTGCTCAATAGATAGATCAAAAGATTAAAAGATAAACAGATTGATTGATTTATAGATACATAGATAGACAAATGGACAAATAAATAGTTAAAAAAATACATAGATAGACATATAAATAGGTATAAAGATACTCAAATATATAGATAGATAGATAGATATATAGATAAAAAGATAGATATACTGATAAATAGATTGACAAATAGATAGTTACATAGATATACAGATATATAGATTTATAGATAGACAGATAAATAGATAATTTTATAGATAGATACACATATAGATAGATAGATAGATATATAGATCAATATATAAGCATATAGATATATACACAAATAGATAGATAGAAAAATATATAAATATAGTATTTGATAGATAGACAGATATAAAGTTATTTAGTTAGTTAGATAGATAGATAAATAGATATGTAGATTGAAAGATATATAGATAGATAGATCAATTTAAAAAAAAATTGATTAGCAACGGAAATTATTGCAATGGATAAATCAACTACAAAACAGTAACAAATTTGCAACAAAATTTTAATGAAAGTTTGATAAGTAATTTGCAACTAAATTGCAATGGACATTCAACTAGATTTTGCAACACATTCAATCCTTATCCAAGACATGGCCGGAAATTTTGGCACTATTCATGGGGATGACATTTCAACAAATTTGGCCATTGTAATTTTGCAACGGCCTTAGTCCATTACAAACTTGCAATGGATTTGCAACAAAATATTAGTTGTAGCAATTTTACAACATATTTGCAATAGTTTTGCAATAGATTTATAAATTTTAAGAAATTTTATCAAAGATAATATTCTATTTCATTAATAATTATTATTAAATTTTTAACTATTAATATTTATAAAGAGGCGCCACTAAAAGAAATTCACAATTTACCAATGGAGTTTATTGACAAATAAAATTCCATTGGTACTAATATTATGTTTAATAATGCTTTTTAAGTCGACGCCTTTTTAGAAACATTGTTTTTTTAGATAAATAAAAAATACATACATAATACAATTTTTTTGGATAGGAATAATTTGGGAAGGAGTTTAAAAATGCAAAGCCAAAAGGCCTCCAAAATTTGGTATTGTTAATAATAATAACAATAAAAGTTTCATTCAATCCAAAATCAATTTTTTTTTTCATTTATGAACATTACAAATTTTATTATTCTTCCCAAATTTTAAATTAATGTGAATAAGCATTCCTAAGCATCACATTAGAAGTTAAAATTTTGAATACATCATTTATATTGTAGTAGTATAGTAGTGGCTCAAATAATAGTTTCAAAAAATAAAAAACAAAACACAACCTAAGTGTTTTATTGAATGCTAATGACGTTTGTTAAAACTAATTTTAATAACTAAAAAAAACTCAATTATTGATTGTAGTATTCCCCAAAATAAAAAACAAAAATTGTTTTTAATAACAAATTTTGAAGATATAGAGAATACTATTTTGATTTTTTTTTCTATATTTTTGTTATATGATTTTAGTATGTATATCTAATATATATATATATATATATATATATATATATATATATATAACAAGTGAAAATTGAAAAATGTTATTTATAACAAAATTTGAAAATATAGAGAATACAATGATGATTTTTTTTGAAAATTTATTTCACTATAATTTTTTTTACATTGTTCGGATTCAGGATAACCTAATGTAAACAACAATGTAAGAATGAAATAAAAATAAGGGAAAATCATATTTAACTTATTCATTTTTTACCATTTTTCTTCTACTTTTTTTGGGGGTTTTAATTACAGGTAGGTATGACATTTTGAATTATTTTATGTTTTTTAAATATTCTTTATTTCATTATTAATTCACTTTAGAAACTTATTAATTTTTTTAATATTTTTCTTCATTCTATTTTCATCTCTACTTTTCCTTTCTAGGAATTTAAAAAAAATCATTTGTCATATATTTTATAAAATCCAAATATAATTCGTTCCCAATTTTTGACCACATTTTTGCTTCCTCGGTACTTAAGAAGAATTTTAACTTATGTTGAAAAAACAAATATTAAAAATATTATTATTAATATATTAATGTGAAAAATTACTATTACTTAAAATTTATTATTTAAGTAGTATCCATCCAATTTTTATCAATTTTTTAGTGTTTATGCTTTAAATTATAAAAACATTCTAATCATTTAAATTTTAATTAAAAAAAATAAAATTTAACTTTTTTTAATTTTGGAAAATAAAATAATAGAAAGGGCTTGGGTTTCGTTCCCCCTTTTGATAAAAAATTTTAAAAATATTAAATCTCATGCTATCTCCAGGTTTCGCCGCCCTACTTGGAGATAGCACGAGAGCCCTAACTTCGGGTATTCATTTGCCACTCTTCCTCTTGTAGCTCGTGTGGTGATGCTCTTCTTCCATTTTGCATATGTCGGGCTGCTTCGTCTTCCATTTTACTTCTGGTGGTGCTCTTCTCTTTATGCTCCCTTTCCACCTACCCACCTATAACCCAATATATATTCGTAACCTATATACTATTGGTTTTAGGGTGAAATATACATAGATCTTTTTCTTGTATTCATTCCCGAACTTCCTTGATTGTAAGTATCATCTTCTTTGCTTCTTGGGCGTGTGGCATGCATTCAGGTAGTTATTGTATTTTTTATGCTTTGATTCTCAAAAACACAATATTGTAGAAGTTAATGTATATTTTTATTGTTCTTGTGCTCCAAAAAAAGTTTTTTGAGTATTCGATAAGTAGTTAAAGAGGTGAATGTTATTTGCTCTTTGCTTCTTCCGAATCAATTTGGTGGGATTGGCCATCCATTCAAGCAGGTGCTATGATGGGAATGTTAAAATAAACAATAAACTAATGAAAAACTAGTATTTCAAAAATTTTATTTTTGAAATAAAATTCTTTCATTTTTGAAATAAAAATAAACAATAAAACCCTTTCATTCTGGACCTAAATGATATTAATTCCCTTCGACCTCAAATTGTTGCCTTGTTTCATTGTTTCGTAATATATATATATATATATAATTTACATATGTATATAAATTTTAGCATTTGGCTCGTATTGTTGATTTATACTCACGTATAAACTTTATAATATTTTTAACTCGTTCTATATTAACTTAATAATCCAAAAAAGCAAATAAACTAGTGAAAAACTAGTATTTCAAAAATTTTATTTTTATCTCATTAAATAAGTTATTAAAATATGAATATTTTTTAAATTATTTAAACACATTACTAATATTGCATTTAGATATAAGTGTATTGCAAAATATATTAGTGTATACAAATAAAATAAATTCACTATATCATATAATATTTTTAAAAATCTAATAAATAAAAATATTACTTCCCAAACATATTTACTTATTATGATATTACTGATTATACTATATATTGAAATTACATATAATATATTAATAACTAACACATAATTAAATATTATAGTTATGTTAAAATCATAATTTTATTTGATAAGTATAATTTTTTTAGACATATTGACTCAAACAAACAATTACATTTTTATAGTTTGTTACACGGATTCATATATTTTATAGAATTTTTAGCCTTCTTCTTTATTATGCATATTAATGAAGATTATGATGAAATTTAGCCTTCTTTCAAATTTATGGATCTAGGATTAAAATCTTGTCTTTACAATTTACATATTGCTCCATGCTTTTTCTAAATTGGTTATAAGTTTAGGAGTTTGTTGAATATTTCATGCCTCCTAATGGTATGTATTCTTTAGGGTTTCTAAATGAGATTTTTTTTTGATATTAGTTTAGTTTTTTTTATTTGTTTTTCAATGTGGTTTTTTTTTTGATACCCCTGCTTTTATATTTTGTTAGATACATTAATATAGTTGTAAATATATAACACCTTGAAAGCTTTATTAATAAGCATATAAAAGAATTTTAATGGCCTTTTGTATTTTTATTAACATCTTGACTATTATTTGAATATTTTGCAGGTAGCTAGATTGACTCATCCCTAGATTGTCAATTATTGATGAGGTTGCTGATAGGAAAGTACTATTAACACCAATTTAGTCTTTAAATAAACCATTTCCATGTTTGATTTTTTTGTACTAGGAATGCTAATTTTTTTGTACTAGGAATGCTAAGGAATCTAATTTTTCTTGTTTGATTATCTATGACCCTAAAGTGAGATGATGATCATTACTTTCCTATTTTCATTTTATATCAATCAACTGAGTAATTTATGTTACATATCAGAGCATGTAAAATGAGTTCAAATAAAGAATGTATATATTTAATACTAACAAATGGATTGCCTAACCAATCATTTATATCGGGAGTCAAAGAATTTTTTCAATTTGCACTTAATCGACCATAAGGCAGTGATGGTAATCACATTAGATGTCCATGTAATAAGAAGAAGTGCCAGAATTAGAATTTTGTTGAGGTTAATGAGGCAAGGTTCCATCTTTATAAATATGGTTTTGTCCCTCATTATCATGTGTGGTACTTGCATTGTGAGATCGAATCATCTATATATGGGGAGGAGGCATTATATAATGTGAATGACACTAACCATCATG
Organism: Sapria himalayana; assembly: GCA_029783825.1. Lineage (NCBI taxonomy): Eukaryota > Viridiplantae > Streptophyta > Magnoliopsida > Malpighiales > Rafflesiaceae > Sapria > Sapria himalayana. The sequence continues at coordinate 91,368 of JAREIK010002173.1, read as the reverse complement.
CAATAACAAATATTATTTAATCAGCGACAACATTTGTTTAGATGGTTAATGATGCAGCTGGTCCACAATTTAATACTAATATTGTTGAGAAATCTCCAAACCCAACCGCACAAAATTTATATGACATGCTTAATGCTGCAAACCAAGAGGATGACCTAATTATCAAATGCACTAACAGTTATCAGCCATTGCTTGAATGCTTCACATCAAGTTAGAGCATCGATTGTTTGAACGGTGCTATGATGCTTTATGTCAGTTTATCAAGTTGGTGTTGCCAGATGATAATGTTATGACTGATAGTTTCTATGAAACTAAGAAGCTTATCAAACGAATTGGGTTGCTAGTTTATAAAATTCATACTTGCCTGAATGGTTGTATGATTTATTGGGGTGATGACATGAAGTTAACTCAATGCAAATTTTGTGACCATGCTCGCTATCGACCACAAAGTATTAATAGATACAAGCTTGTGCTATATAAGTAAATATATTACTTTCCACTAACACCAAGACTTCAATGGTTATATGCTTCAAAAGCCACTACTGAAAGTATGATATGGCACGATGATGATTTTATAGAAAATGGTGTGCTGTGTCATTGTTCTATTTATCCTACATGGAAACATTTTTATGCTATGCATCCCTCATTTACAACTGAAAATATTAATGTCAGATTAGGCCTATGTATTGATGGATTTCAACCATTTGGACAATATGGGAGTCAATATTCTTCATGGCCTGTTATTCTCACTCCATATAATTTACCCCCAGAAACATGTATGAAGGAATAATACATGTTTCTAATAGTTATTGTCCTAGGCCCTAGAAATATGAAGGACAAGTTAGATGTCTATTTAGAACATTTCATCTCTAAGTTACAAGCATTGTGGAAAATTGGAGTTGAAACTTATGACATGTCTATAAAGAAAAATTTCATGCTACGGGCATCTCTCTTATGGACAATTAGTGACTTTCCAGCTTACTCAATGTTATCTGGTTGGAGTATATCTAAAAACTAGCATGTCAATATTGGAGTATATCTATAGAATGGAAGGAAACACACATGGTTTGATATCATCATAAGTTCTTTCCACTAGATCATCCATTTAAAAGAAATAAATATGCTTTTAGAAAAAATCGAACGGTAACAGATCTACCTCCAAAAATTCACTATGATGTTAAGTTGCTAAGGAAAATTGATGCATTAGGCTTAAAAAAAGTTACCGGGATTGGGGCAAATGATACTAATGTTTCAATTAGTAAATTAACTGGATGGAATAATAAGTCAATTTTTTGGGATTTACCATATTGGAGAAATAAATCTCATACGACATAATTTAGATGTGATGCATATAAAAAATGTGTTTGAAAATATCTTTAACATAGTGATGAATGTTGAGGGCAAAACAAAAAACAATGCAAAGTCTAGATTAGACTTAATGGAAATATGTCATCGACTAGAATTGCTTGTTGTTGATGGCAAGCTTCCAAAAAATTGTAATACATTAGACAAAATGGTCGAAATGAGTTGTATTTGGGTTCAGAATCTCAGATTTCCAAATGGATATGCTTCAAATATAGCCAGGTATGTAGACATGAAAAAACATAAACTTTTTGGAATGAAAAGTCACAATTGTCATGTCTTTATGCAAAGATTGATATTAATTACATTTCGAGAAATACTTCCATCAGCCATGTGGAAAGCATTAATAGAACTTAGCTTGTTTCTTAAGGAGCTTACATCAAATGTGCTTAAAACAGAAGCTATGTTGAGATTAGAGTCAGAAATACTAATTATTACTTGCAAACTAGAGTAGATATTCCCTCCTAGTTTTTTTGATTCAATGGAGCTTTGCCAACACACTTGGCATATGAAGCAAGGGTAGCAGGACTAGTCCAATACCGATAGATGTATACATTTGTAAGGTATGAAAATTTATGTTATAAAACTACATTTACTATCATCGAATCATTATATGATTTTGGTATTTATAAACTTATTCATTGGATTGCTAGGTATTTGTGGAAGTTAAAACAAATTGCAAAAAATAAGGCTAAAGTGGAAGGATCAATATACAACACATATTTAGTTGACCAAGCTTCAGCTTTTTGTGAGAATTATTTCAATACAACACTCCATACAATACATCGAAGGATGCCTCGTAATGTTGAATCCCATACTAGAGAAGAAAATGATTTCAATGGGACCTTGTCAATATTCACCCATCTCGATCAACCTTTTGAAAGACATACAACACGAATGCTAAGTGAACAAGAAATTAATATCATAGATCAATATGTCTTGCTGAACTATATTGAAGTTAAACCTTATATTGAGTATGCATCTGAACTATATTTTCTAATTCACTTAATGAGTGTTCTATTAACACAATATTCATTACCGAGTTACCACAAAATGAGCCATACATTAATGATGCAACTATTGATGCTAGACTCGATGATATTTTCCTAGCATGGTTCAAGACTTACGTAAGTTTTTTATTGTTTTAGTTAGTTTATGGTAAAATGTCATTTAACACACTCTTATTTGCAGGCACATGACAACATTGAAAACATATATCTTAAAGCTCTAGTAGATGGACTGCTTTAAATAGTTAATTATTATAATGGATATAGTGTGGATGGTTTCCGTTTTCACACACTTCAACGAGGAACTTCTAGATTTTCAAACAATAGTGGTGTGTGCATTAAAGGTACTAATTACATGATTTATGAAACTGCCTACTACAGTCAATTGCAAGAAGTCATGAAATTAGAGTACCTAGGATGGCCCATTAAGAAAATTGTTTTATTTAAGTGTGAGTGATTTGACATTATACCAAATGTTGGGACGAGGATCCACAAGCAAAACAAATTAGTGGATGTAAATCATAAAAGAAGATATGCACAAGATGAATGAACCATTTATTTTAGCAATGAAAGCACAACAAGTGTATTATTGCGCATATGTAAGCTTAAAACGTGATGCTAGATCTTGGTGGGTTGTGTGTAAAATCAAGGTTAGAGGGATGATTGAGATGCCTACAAAGCCAAAAATTACCCCACAAGATCCATTTCAATAGGAAACATATGATGTTGAAGAATGAAGTTTACCAGTGGAAAATGAAACTATTTTGCTTAATGATCTGATGAGTGAAATGTTAGATATTGATGTAACTAAAACACTTTCTCATGAAGATGGTGAAGAAGAAGAATATGATGAAGATAAAGAAGAAGAATATGATAAAGATAAAGAAGAAGAATGGAATGATTTAAATAATGATGTAAATTAGGTTGGTAATTTGATTGTAATATAACCATTTAATTACCAATTAATATATATTGTATTTTGTTCTTATGCTCATGTAGATATGGGTCGAAGAGTAAAACGAGGATTTGGGATAAGGGCTAGAGGATGTGGGAGGAATGTCGTTTCCTCCGCTAGTGCCCAAGTAGATTCTGAATCATTAGTGGGTTCACCTACCACACATACAAATGCACAAGGTGCCATCATCCATGATACTAATAGCCCCACCTTGCATACACCATGTGATCATGCATCATTATCTACACCACCACATGTAAAAGATTCATCAATTCAAGTAGCATCACTATAAAGTTCAACATTACCACTACTCATTAGTTCTATCTCTCGTCCTTCCATTACACTTACTGATGCAAAGTATGTTGTCCTTTTTTAACTATTTCACTTGAATTTTTTTATGTAGACCAAATTAAGTTTATTTACTGCATTGATAAACTTTGTATGTTTACTTGTAGGATACAAATCATAGAGAATATATCTAGAATTATCACTAATATCTTCAAGGAGCATTTTTATGTGATGGGTTATAATTGGAAGATGGTGCCTCATGATATCAAAGATTTCTACTAGCAAGAGTTTCAAGTATGATTTGGGGCTAAGATATATTTTATTTTATTTTATTTTTCTATACACCAATCAATAACAAATGTTGTTTCACTTTGGTCTTTATTATTTTTTTAATTGTTTTTTAATAATGTGGATAAGATGGAATTGGAATGTGAATAAAATAAAAAAAGAAATTTACAACATTAAAAAGTTTCACATATCATATACAATAAGATTGTTTTTTTTATTTCAAAAATATTCATTTTTGTCATTATATCAATTACAGAATCATTATCAGTGGGATCCACCACTAGATTCTCTAGTTAAGGCTGTAAGGCATAAAAGGGCTTCATGACGTTATTGCAATAATGTGAGTCGATGGAAAGATCATAGCGAATGACCGAGTTTCATCTTAAAGAGTATTTGGAAAGCTTGGCAACATTATTGATAGTCACCAGAATTCCAGAAAAAGTTTGCCCGATGATCTAAATAGGATGAGTAAGACTGGAGGTGAGGATGTAGGACCTTCACAACATACTAGTGGTTCCTTATCTCATACGGAGCATGCTAAATGTTTAGTAACTATATTGATATTTATTTGGAATTTATTTAATGTTTTTTAAAAACTTGTTTTATTATATTATACTTTTAAATTTAGGCGGCCAAGTTAAGGTGTCCGCCTCTTCCACATTAGCTCCTAGAACAAACTCATAGGAGGTAGGAAGATGATCAATTTGTTGATCGGAAGTCTCAAGAGATTTATGTAAGTGCAATCTTTTTAGTCAATTTGTTTGTAATTTTTGTTTATAGACAAATTTATTACAACTGTTTATATATTTCAGGATCATGTAGTATGAGGTTGAGACCAAAACTATAAGAGAGGATGCATCTTCATCTCAATCAGTTGATGTAACTCAATATATCTAGATGAAGTTAGGAGATTCAAGAAGAAACGAGTATATGTCCTTGGATTGATGGGAACTGTATGCCTACAATCTCAGGCATTATCCAGTTCTATCAATATGCTTTAAACAAGTCAACTGGTTCACAAATCTTAGACATAGGCAAAAGAAGATAGTCGAATCTAGGCTTGGAAAAGGGGATGAATGTGGTGCATGAGCAAATGATGTAGTAGTAGAGGGAGCATTTACATACTGTGCAGAGTCTCACTACAGCTTTTCATGCATAGATTTCAGAGCTTATTAGTGGTCTGCATATTCTACCAACCATTGCTCTAGAGACAAATATACCTACTACTGAAAGATCCAACTAATTGTTAGATAATTTTATTATTATACTTTGCACATAGTAACTATCATCTAAAATTGTGGTTGAATATTGGGTATGAAACTATTATTGTTTAGTTATAAAAAAGGTGTTGTAATTTATCTTATGGTACAAGAAATTTTGAATCTTGTATAGAAAATTTTGAACAATATAGGAAATATTGGAAAATAACAAATTTAACAAAAATAAATGAAAATTGGAAAAAATAATTGTAATGGATATTATAATGGATTTTGCAACGGATATTCTTTTACAAATAAGTAACTTTTATAAAGAATAAATTAGTTGCAATGCTATTGCGAATTTACAATGGAATTGCAATAAAATTACAACAAAATATTTTTCAAGGACTCATAATGGTTGCAAATATGTTGCAAAGTTGCAATGAAATTACAATATACATTGCAATGGTTAGCAATGAATTGGTTGCTGATCTATTGCAAATTTGTAATAGAATTGCAATAGAATTATAACAACATAATTTGCAACGACTCATTGTGGTTGCAACTTGGTGGTAATTTGATGTGAAATGCATTGCAATATAACAACAAAATAATTGTGTTGTAAATTAGTTAGTCTTTTGCAACTGAATGTCAAAGTGTGCAAAATTGAAACAAGGTTTTTTGTAATAGATTTTATTTTGTTGCAAATCCAATGCTAACAAATATTTGCAACGGATATTTATGTCTTTGCAACGGACATGAAACAAAAAATTTGATTGCAAAACTATGATTTTCTTGTTATGGATATATATTTTTAGATAAATAGATAGAAAGATATATAGATAAATAGATAGATAGATAAATAGAAAGAGAGATAGATAGATAGATATATAGATAGTATATAGATAGTTTGATAAATAGACCGATAGACAATTAGATAGTTAGATAGATAGATTGATAATCATTTAGTTAGAGAGACAAACAGATAGATATATAAATAAAGAAATACATAGATTAAAAGATATATAGATAGGTGAATATACAGATAAACAGATAAATAGATAGAGATATAGATAGATAGACCGATATTTAGAAAAATAGATAGAGATATCTAGAGAGAGAGAGATAGATAGATAGACAAATAGAAAAATAGAGAGATATATAAATAGATTGATAGAAGGATAGATAGATAGAAATATATAGGGATAGAAGGATAGATAGAAATATATACAGATAGAATGATAGATAGATAAACATATAAACAAATAGATAGATAGATAGAATGATAGATAGATAAAGAGATAGAAACATATATATATATATATATATATATAAACAGATAGACAGATAGATACACATATAGACAGATAGACATATAGATTGATAGATAGATAAAAAAATAGATAGATTGATATATAGAAAAAAGACAAACAGATAAAGAGACAGATAGACAGACAGAAAGATTCATAGATAGATAGAAAGATATGTAAATAGATAGGTAGATAGATAGAGATATATACAAATTGATCGATGAAAAAAATAGACAAATAAATAGATAAACAGATAGAAATAGATTGGTCAAAAAATAGAGAGGTATATAGATAGATAGGTAGATAGATAAAAACATATATTGATAGGCAGATAGATAGATATTCAAATAGATTGATGGATAGATAGATAGCCAAATAGAAAGCTTGATAAATCGATAGATAGATTGACTTATTTATAGATATATAAATACATCAACATATAGATAGATAGATAGATAGACAGACATATATATAGATAGATAGTTAGTTAAATAGTTATATAGATAGACATATATATATATATATATATTATTTATTTATATTTATATATATTTATATATATATTTATATACATATATAAATATAGTCAAATAAAATAGATAGATAAATAGATTGATATACAAATTAGATAGATAAATACATAAATAGATAGATATATAGATAGATAGACATAAAAATAGATAGGCACATAGAAAGATAGACAAGTGAATATCTAGATAGATAGATACACAAACAGAAAGATATATAAAAAAATATATTGACAAAAAGATAGATAGATAGATAAATAGATGGATAGATAGAGAGACAAATAGACATAGATAGATGGATAGAAAGAGATACAACTAGACATATAGATAGAATGAAAGATATATAAATCAAAAGATAGAAAGATAGACATGTATAATAGACCAAAATAAAGAGAGGCAGATAGATAGATAGACAATTAGATATGCAGATAGATAATTAGATTAATAGATAACTTATAAATATTTAGATAAACAAATAGATATATAGATAGAAAGAATGACTGGTCGAAAGATTTACACAAAGATAGATAGATAGAAGAATAGACATATAGATAGATATACATATAGAAAGATAGAAAGATGGACAATTAAAGAGTTAAATATATAGACATAAAAAAATAGAGAGATACATAGATAGACATATATATAGATAAATAGATAGATAGATACACATGTAGATAGACACACATAAATACAGATAGATAGATAGATAGATAGACAAATAAACAAATAGAAAAATATAAAGATAGATATTTATATAAACAAATAGACAAATAGAGAGAACGCTAGATAGATAAATATACTAAAAAATTTTGTGATAGATATATATATAGATAGATAGTTAGAAAAAAGAAACATATATAGACAGATAGATAGATAGATAGAGACAAAGTTAGACATATGGATAGATAGACATATATAATTATATTCAAATTAATATATAAATTGATAGTTAGTTAGAAAGATAAACTAATAGACAATTAAACATATATACAGATATCTAGATTGATAGAAAGATGGATATAAAGTTAGATAGATAGACAAATAGTTAGATAGATAGATAGATAGAAAGATTGATATAGATAGATAGATAGATAGAAAGAATGATAGATAATAAAAAGATACATACATTGATATACATATACAATGATAGGAAGATAGACAAATAGATAGATAGTCGGATAGATAGATAGATAGATAGATTGATAGATAAATAGATAGACAAATAGATAAATAGATAGAAGGGATACATAGATAAACATTTATACATATAAATAATTAGAAAGATACATAAATAGACATATAAATAGATATATAAAAAAACTAATAAATAGATAGATAGTTTCATAGCTATATAGATAGATAGACTGATACATAGATAGATAGATAGATAGACAGATAGTGATATAGATAGATAGATAGATACTCAAATAGATATGAAGCAAAATAAATAGATTGATAGAAAGATGGACAAATAGAACAAAAGTTAGATAGATAGATAGATAGATGGATGGATAGATATATATATATAGATAGACAAATATAGATTTCTAAATAGACAGATAAATATTTATAAAGATATATAGATAGATATAAAAATAGGTAAAAAGAGAGACACATTGATAAATAGATAGATAGATATATAAATAAATAGATAGATAGATAAATAGGTAGAAATATAGATAGATAGTTATACATATTGATAAATAGAAAAACAAATAGATAAATAGATAGATAGTTTATAGGATTGATAAATAGTTATATAGTTAGATAGAAAGAATGATAGTGTTATATATAGATAGATAGACTAATTAATAGATAAATTGATAGTAGACATACAAATAGAAAGATAAACAGTCAAATAGATATTTAGATAGATAAACAAAGAGAAAAATAAATTGATAGAATGATAGACATATAGATAGAAAGATAGATAGGCAGATATAAAGATGGGTAGATAGATAGATAGAAAATAAGATAGATAGAAATATAGATAGAAAATTGATTGATAAATAGTTAGATAGGTAGATAGTCAGATCAACATATAGATAGATAGATAGATACATATATAGATATGTACGTAGATAGAAAGTTAGAAAGAAAGATAGTAAAATAGATAGATAGAAAGTTAGATAGATAGATAGATAAATATTTTGGAAGATACATAAATAAACATATAAATAGGTATATAGATAGACTTATAGAAAGATATATAGATAAAAAGACATATAAATAGATAGCTAGATAAAAGATAGAATAATAAACAAATAGATAGACATATAGTTATATAGATGGATAGACAAATATACACATAAATATTTTTATATTAAAAATATCGATAGATAAATAGATAGATAGTTAGATAGATAGATAGATAGATAGATAGAGACATTGGTTACAAATAAAGAGATAGAAAGATATTCAGATAGATAGATAGACAAAAATAGTTTGTTAGATAGTAAAAAACATAGAAAGAAAGATAGATATTTAAACAGATAAATAGATAGATAAATAGTGAAATAGATATTTAAATAGATAGGTAGATAAATACATAGATAGATAGATAATTGATAGAAAGATTGACATATATACAAATAGATAGATACAAAAATAGATATATAAACAAATATTTAAATAGATAAAAAGATATACAGATAGAAACTTAGATTGATTGAAAGATAGTTTGGGTGATAGTTAGATAGATATACATATAGATTGATATACAGATTGATTAATACATATATAGGCATATAGACAGATAAACAGTTAGAAAGATATGTAGATAGACATATAAACAAGTATTAAAATAGGAAGAAAGACAGACAGACAGATAGATAGATAGATAGCCATGTAGATAGACATATAAACAAGTATTAAAATAGGAAGAAAGACAGATAGAGAAAGAGAGATACATAGATAGATAGATAGATAGATAGATGTATAAATAGAGAGACATATTGACAGACAGACAGATAAATAGATTGATTGATTGATTGATTGATAGATAATTAGATAGATAAATAATTAGACACATATAAAGATTGTATAGATACACATATAAATAGATATATAGATAAATAAATAAATACATAGACACATTGATAGATATATAGATAGACAAATATTTAGATAAGGAAAAAGATAGATAGACAAATTGATAGAGAGACAAATACACAGAAAGAGAAATATATGATAGACAAATAGAGAAATAAAGAGATAGATAGATATATAGATAGATAGAAAGATAGACAGTTAGACATGTAGACATATAGACCAAAAGAAAGATGGATAGAAAGGCCTATAGGAATATATATAGATAAATAGATAGATAGATAGATACATACATACATACACACATTGATCAAAAGATAGATAGATAGGCAGGTAGATAGATAGAAAGATAGATAAATAAATAATTAGATATAAAGATAGAGAAATTGTCAAACAAATAGTTTGACATATAAGTAGTTATAGAGATAGAGAAATAGATAGAAATTAAGATAGATAGATAGATAGAGTGTCATAAAGATAGAAAGATAGACAGATATATATAGTTAGATAGCTAGACAGATCGATAGATAGCCTAATAGATAGGTTGATTGATAGATAGATAATTAGATAGATTAATAAAAAGATTGATAAATAGATAGAAAAATTCATAGATAGACATATATACATATAGATAGATAAAAACTTAGAAAGATTGATTGATTGATTGATAAATAGTTAAAGAGATAGAAAGATTCACATTTTGAAAAATCATCAGATAGAACCATAAATACATTGATGTAAAAGAAAGAAATATAAATAAATAGATAAATTAAGTGATAGAAAAATAAACAAATAAACATGTAGACAGATAGACAGATAGACAGATAGATTGATAGATAATATATAGATAGATAGATAGACATAAAGATAGTTGATACATATATAAATAGATAGACAAATAGATGGATAGACATATTATAGATAGGTAGATAGACAAATAGATAGATAGATACACACACACACACACACACACACACACACACACTCAAATAGAATAATAGACATGTATATAGATATACATATTTAAATAGATAGATATATAGATAGATAAATAAATAGATAGGTAGATAGATAGTTAAATCAACAGATAAACACATAGATATGTATATATAGGTAAATTGATAGAAAATTAGATAAATATATAGATAGACAGATAGACTAATAGGTAAAAAGATAAATTGATATATAAATAAATAGATAGAGATACAAATATTTAGATAGACAGCTAGATAGATAAACACAAAGATATATAGAAATATTGATAGATTGAAAAATAGACAAATAGACACATAGAAAAATAAACAATTAAAATGATAGATAGATAGACAAATAAATAGATAGTTTATAACATTTAGGCAAATATATAAATAGATAGATATATAGATGAACATATAGACAGATAGATATATAGACAGATAGATAGATATACATTAATAAAGAAACATAGATAGTCAAATATATAAAAATAATGATAAATAGAAAGATAGATATAAAGACCGATTGAGAGATAGAGGGATATCCATATAGAAAGATAGATATATAGATAGATAGACAAATAGTCAAATAAATAAATTGACAGATAAATGATAGATAGACAGATAGATCAATATATATATATATATATATATATATATACACACACACATATTAATAGATAGATATATAGATAGATAGATAGAAACATAGAAAGATAGAAAGATATATTGGCATATAGAGATATAGATAGATAGACATATAACGAGATAAAGATATAAATAGATAACTAGATTTATAGATAGACAAATAGACAGGCAAAAAGATAGAAATATAGATAGATAGATAAATATATTGAGAGATAGATAGATAAAGAGATAGATAGATAAGTAGATAGACAGATGGATAGTTAGATAGGTAGATATAAAAATAGATAGATATATAGATAGATTGATTGATAGATAGATAGATAAATAAATAAATATATATATATATATATATATATATATACACCTGTATACAGACAGATAGATAGGGAGAAAAATAATTAGTTAAAAAGATAGATATACAGATAAACAAATTGATACACTGATAGACAGACAGAAAGATAGATAGATAGATAGATAGATAGATATAATAATATATAGATAGATAGATAGAGAAATTTATTGGTATAAAGAGTGACACATAGATAGGTAGATATATCAATAGATAGATACATAAATATACAGATAAAAGAAAAATAGCTATACATGTTGACATATAGATTGATAGGCATATATATAGATAAATATATAGATTGACAGATAGGAAAATATATAGATATATAGATAACAAAAAAATAGATACAAAGATATACAAGTAGGCTTATAGATAGATAAGCATATAGATATATATACAGATAAATATACAGATAGATATATTATTATAGAGATAGATAGACAGGTAGGCATATCGATTTATAGCCATATAGACATTTAGACACACAGATAGATAGATAGATATATAGATAGATAGATTGGTTGGTTGATTGATTGATTGATATATCATTATTCAAATAGATAGATAGATAGCCTGATAGACTGAAAGATAGATAGACAAATAAATATATAGTCAAATATATAGATATATAGATGGACAGATAGTTAGACAAATAGAATGTATATTAGATAGATAAATAGATAGATAGATAGATAGATAAATAGACAGATAGATATAAAAATAAATAGATAGATAGGTAGATAGACAGACAGATTGATAGCTAGAGAGATTAACATGTTGATAGTTAGATAGATATATAGATAGATAAAAATTTAGAAAAACAGATATAAAGATAGAAAGATATATAGATATATAGTTAGATATCTAGACAAATAGTCATATATATTGATAAATAGATTCATTGAAAGATAGACAAAGATTCAGATATATACATAACAGATAAATAGATAGACAAATAGATAGATAGATAAGTAGGTAGGCTTATAGAAACATGGACATATAAACATATATATAGATAGGTAGGTAAGTAGATATATAGATAGACATATAGATAATTAGAAAGACAGATAGACAATTTGATAAATATATAGATAGTTAGAGAGATAGATAGGTAGCTATACAAATTGATAGATAGATGATAGATAAATAGATGCGCATATAGACAGATAAAGAGATAGATAGATTGATAGATAGATAGATTGACATATATAAAGATAGATATATAGATAGATACTTAGGTAGACATATTGAGAGAGATAGATATATAGATAGATACATAGGTAGATAAATAAATATATAAATAGATATACAAATAGATTGATTGGTAGATAGACAAATAGATTGATAGATAAACACATGACGGATAGATAGATAAATAAATTAATAGACTGATTGATAGATAGATATATAGATAAATTGATAGATATATAGACAAATTGATAGATACACAGATAGTTAGATACATTGATAAGCAAATAGAAAGATAAACAATTAGAAAGATAGATAGATATAAATATAAACATATATACAGATAGATAGATAGATAAATTGATAGATTGATTGATAGGTTGATAGATAAATATAAAGATAGATAGATAGTATGATATATATATATATACAGATAAACATATAGATAGATAGTTAGTTAGATATATATATATATATATATATAAACATATATACATAGATAGTTAGATAGATAGATATATATACATATATATAGATCGAAAGACGAATAGATAGATAGACAGATAGATAGATAGACATATATAGAGATAGATAGATACACAAATAAAGATATAGATAAACAGATAGAAACATAAAAAGATATACAGATATATAGATAGACAAATAGATAGATTGATATGAAGGTAGATTTATAGATAAATAGATAGATATAAATATAGATAGAAAGACAAATAGAGAAATAGATAGAAAGAAAAATAGGCATATAGATAGATAGATAGATAGACAGTTAGATAGATATATAGATAGATAGAGAGATAGATAGTTAGACAGATAGAAAGAGAGATAGATAGATAGATAGATAGACAAATAAATTGATAAATAGATAAATAGACATAAAGACAAAAAGAAAGAAAGAAAGATAGATATATAGATATTTAGATAGATTGATAGATTGTTAAATAGTTAGATATAAAAACACATAGACAGATAGACAGATATATAAATAGACAGATATGAAGATAGACAAGTATAAAGATAGACAAATAGATAGCTAAAGAGATAGATAGATATATAGATAGATATATAAATAAATAGATGGAAAGATATGCAGTAGGACAAAAAGATGTATAGATAGATAGAAAGATTTATAGATAGATAGATAGATAGATAGAAAATAGATAAAAGATAGAGTGATTAATACATAGACCTATTGAAAGATATAGAGATAGAGATATATAGATAGATAGACAAATAGATAGATAGATAAATAGATATATAGATAGATAGAAAAAATGACAGATAGATTGACAGATAGATTGATAAATAGAAAGATACATAGATTGATAAATTGAAAAATGATTATAATGAAACATATATAGATAGATAGATATAAAGATAATTAGAAATATAAATAGACAGATAGAAAGATAGAACAATTGAAAGATACACCAAGATTGATAGGTATACCTATAAACTAATACATATATAGTTTGATAGACATATAGACAAATAGTCATATTGACAAAGATAATGATAGATAGATAGACATATAAATTGATAGACAGACGGATACATAGTTAGATACATAGATATAAAGATAGATACATAGATCACTATAAGAAAAATCCCATATAGCTAGGGACAATTCCCTAGCTATATGGGAAATTTTCATCGCAAAATGGTAAGTAGTGATGGAATACCAACGGATCGTGTCCCTTTCTAAAGTGCATCTTGCTAAATTTTAGCTACTAAATTTTCCCTAGCTAAAAAATTAGTGACGAAAAATCCTCTTGCTAATAAAGGAAAATTCCATTACTAAAATATCAAGATAAATGAAATATTCCATTGCTAAATAAAAAGCACGATGGCTGAATCCCTAGCTAAGTCCCTAACATTAAAAAATTAGCGATGGAATACCAATGGATCATGCCCCTTTCTAAAGTGCTTCTTGCTAAATTTTAGCTACGGAATTTTCCCTAGCTAAAAAATTAGCGACTGAAAATTCCCTTGCTAAAAAAGATATATTCTGTTGCTAAAATATCAAGATAAATGAAATATTCCGTCGCTAAACAAAAATAACAATGGTTGAATCCCTAGCTAAAGTCCCTAGCATTAGAAAATTAGCGACGGAATATCCGTCGCTAATTTTAATATTTCCCTGGCAAAAATATCTAGGTAAATTTCCTTCTCTAAATTAGCGAGGGATTTCTCCCTCGCTAATTTAGCTAGGGAATTTTCCCTAGCTATTTAATTTCAAAAATATATACAGAATTTAAAAAATTTTAAAATTTTTTAATTAAATAATTTATTATTTTTAAATAATATTGAATAAAAATTGAAACTATAAATAATTTATAATAAACAAAAAATAAAATCATTTAATATCTTATTCAAATTCAATATTTTACGTAATTGAAATAAAAAAAATAACAAACATTTATTTTTATTCATCAATGTATCTACCAGCAATGCATAAAGTATAATATATCCATCACTTATTGAAGTTTTGTATGAGGAATAATGCGGTATCATATCTGTAAGAAAATTAAACCACTCAGTCAAAGTATAAAAAATTATGTTTTGATACATATATAATCTTACAGTATATATGTAAATATATACTAGCAATTCATTCGTACATATATTACTACAGTATATGTACATATAAAAAGCAGTATTAAGTGTACATATAAACTAAGTACGAATATACTCAGTATATACGTACACAAAATACTGCAGTATTAAATGTACGTATATACTGACTTTATTCATAAGTATATATCTCAAAAGGTGTTGTTGTTGCTACTCCCACTGCCGCTCTTGCCATTGCTGCCATTGCCGTTGTCACTGCCAATACCACTGCTGCTATTGTAGCTGCCACCACCACCATTGCTACTAAAGCTGTGGATGTCGCCGTTGCTGTTGCAGAAGCAGCGGCCACTGGCCGCCACCACCACTACTTCTAGTGCTACCACTACTTCCTGTGCAGCTGCTGCTACCACCGCTGCTGCCACTACTTCCGGTGCAGCCATTGCCTCTGCCTCCTATGCCACCACTACTGCCGATGCCGCTCCCACCGCTGCTACCCCCGCTGCTGCAGACGCTGCAGCCCCTGCTGCTGTCGCCGCCACCTCTGTCGCCACAATCACTTCCGCTACCACCGTTGCCATCGCTGCCACTGCTACTACTACTGTTAATAGGCTTTTACATACTTATAATAGACTAAAACTCTACCCAAAAATTTCAAAGCCACACAAATATTTTCACATATATATAAAAAACAGTTATTATAGACATGAATAAACACAAATTAAAGTTGATTGTCATATAGCTTAAACTAAAATTTAATTCAATAATATAATATTTTTATATTAAATTTAATAAAAACTTAAACTATAAATGAAAATATTAAATTAAACAAAAAAATCATTTAATAACTTATTCTAATACAATATTTTAAATAAAAATAATAATTATTATTATATTATATCTTAGTAATCAATGTATCTACCGATTGTGCATAAAGTATAATCTATCAATGCATTAATGTTGCTTTCTCTCTCTCTGCTTCTCTGATCATCAACTTTCTGCTACGAAAAAGCTGTCCGAGTCACACTGTTTCATGTCTATTGAAAAATCACTTCACTTATACAAACTTCGTATGGAAAACAATGTCGTACCACATCTGTAAGAAATTTAAACCACTAAATCTAATCAAAATAAATTAAAAAAAATTATGTTTTGATAAATATATATTACTATAGAAAAAATGTACATATATACTAGCATTTCACTTATACATATATTACTGCAATATTTGTACATATAAATTGTAGTATTATGCGTACATACCCACCGAGTATCTTTATATTCAATATATATGTACATAAAATATTGCAGAATTATATGTACGTATATATGGACTATATACAAACATGTATACCACATTTGTTGTTTTTCCTACTGCTCACATTGTCGTTGTCGCCCCTGCCACTGTTGCTGATGCTGCCTTAGCTGCTGCCTCTGCCGTTGCTTCCGTTGCAGCCAGTGCTGCCATTGATGTCGCCGCTTCCTATGCTGCCTCCGCTACTGTCGTTTCTACCGATGCTGCCGCCGCTGCCGCTGATGCTGCTGTCGTTGCCTCTGATGCTGCAGCTGCCTCCGCTACCTCCGCCGCAACCGCTGCCACCGTTGCCGTTGCCTCTGATGCTGCAGCTGCCTCCGCCGCAATCGCTGCCACCGCTGCCGCCCCTACTAACAAAGCTATCGGCACTGCTGCTGTCACTGCTACCACAGCCGCTTCTTGTGCCACTATAGCCATTGCCATCACTGCCCCTACTACTGCCACCGCTGCCATAGCTACCTTTTATGATAATAGGTTTTTACATACCTATAATAGGTTAAAACTAGAGGTGTCAAACGGGCCGGCCCGGCACGGCCCGGCCCTGTTTTTTTTGGGCACGTTCGTGCTACCGTGCCGGGCCGGGCACGGCACGGTTTAAAAATTGCCGAGCCCGGCATGGTCCGTAGGCACGGCGGGCCGTGCAGTGCCTTGCCTGGCCCGCTCGGGCACGCCTATCCGAGCAGTTCGGGATACGGGAAGACCGCGGGTCGGGTCGAATCAGACCCGACCACGTGGTCTTTTTATGCGGGAGGGGCTTCCGGAGGTCGGGCTCACGGGACACCCGGCACGGGACTGACCCGTGCCGGGGTGCCGTGCCGCATGTCGATCCGTGCTGGGTCAGGCATGGCACGGCACGGCACGCGCCTCACCCGGGCACGACACGGGCCCCGGCACAGAATTTTTCCGTGCTGGGCCTCGTGCCGGGCCGGGCCGGCCCGGCCCGTTGACACATGTAGTTAAAACTCTACCCAAAAACTTTGGAGAAACACAAACATATTCACAAATATATAAAAATAGTTATTATAGACATGAACAAACAAAAATTACAGTTGAATATCATACAGTTTCAACAAAAATTTAATTAAATAATTTGATATTTTCAAATTAAATTTACTAAAAACAAAAACTTTAAATGAAAATTTTAAATAAAAAAAAATTCATTCAATAACTTATTCTAATACAATATTTTAAATAACTAAAACAAAAAAAATAATAAAAATTATATTACATCTTATTAATCAAAGTATCTACCGATTGTGCATAAAGTATAATCTATCAATGCATTGACGTTGTATTCTCTCCCACTGCTCCTCCGATCACCAACTTTCTGCTACGAAAATGTTGTCCGAGTCACGATGCTTCATATTTGTTGAAATATGTCATCACTTATACAAGCTTCATATGGGAAATAATGTGGTACCATATCTGTACAAAATTTAAACCACCAAATCAAATCAAAATAAATAAAAAATAACTATGTTTTGATAAAAAATACATTTGGTGTAGTAAATATGTACATATATACTAGAATTTCACTCGTACATATATTACTATAGTATATGTAGATTAAAATAACAGTATTATGTGTACATATATACTAAGTACATATATATACTCAGTATATATGTACATAAAATATTATAGTATATGTATGTATATACTGACTATATACATACGTATATACTACATTTGTTGTCATTGCTGGTGCCCCGCTACCGCTGCCACTCCTACCGTTGCTATCGCTACCGCTGCTGATGCCGCTGTCGCTACAGATGCCACAGCCACCGCTGCTACTACTGCCACTGCCGGTGCTGCTACCACAACTGTAGGTGCTGCCGATGCCGCCCCTACTGCCATCGCTGCTGCCACTGATGCCACTGCTACCGTAGCTGCCACTGATGCCGCTACTACCGTAGCTGCCGCAACTACCACTTCTGACACTGCTACCACTGATGTCACTGCTACCTCTGATGTCGCCTCAACCACTATTGTCAGTGATGCACCCATTGCCACTTCCACTGCCGCCGTGCTGCCACTGCCGCTTAGGCTGAAGCTACCACTACTATCGCTGCCGCTTTTGCCGCTACTGCTGCTTTTGCCATATATGGCACAACTACCACTGCTCTCGCTGATGTCTCTGCTGTCGCTTTTGCTACTATCACCACTGCCACTTTCGCTTCTACTGCTAGCACCACAGCCTTTGCTATCATCCCTACCGCTGCTGCCATTGCTGCCACTACTAATTATAGGTTTTTACATACCTATAATAAGCTAAAACTCTACCCAAAAAATTTAGAGACAAAAACATATTCACAAATATATAAAAACAAATATTTTAGACATGAACAAACACAAATTATAGTTTATTATCATACAGCTTCACCAAAAATCCAAAAGATGTCCAACAATTATGTTTAGAGATAAAGAGAGTGCAAAAATAAAATTTTTTTATAATAATAAAGATAAGATAAGTTAGCCCTCTTTTTGATAAAGCTGAAATCGGTAAATATGGTACCCATGCATTGGAAGGATCGTAGTAATATTTGAATGCTTTGAATCAGAATTTTTTTTTTCTCTCACATAATGTGTCCTACAAAGATTCATAATTTGGTTAATCGGAAAAGCAAAGAATAAAATCAGAATAAAAAAAATTAAAACTTGCAAAAAAATATGATAATTATTTACTACACATAGACAAATAAATAATAGTTTAGAAATAATTCTCATACTCAATCATCCTCATAATTTGTAAGGAATGCTAGCCTCTCCTGGGAGGATTCACAGCTGGATCTTGGAATGCTATCTAATGCGCCAATGGCTCTAACTATGACTCCGTATAAGACATCTGCTATTGCATTGCTTTTTAAATTTCATTAATTTCATGCATTTCTTCCATCAAATTATATGGAAGAAATGCTATCTAATCTCATAATGCTATGAGATGGTACTGATTCTACAATATGATGTAACATACTAGATAAATTTGGTTCGTTTATGTGTCCACGTCCACCTCCACCACGACAACGTCCTTTAGGCGCCATCTACTTTACAAAATAAAATAAAGAACAAAAAATAGAGATATGATGAACAAGCATGCATTTTCGAATAATTTTATATATCTATACATATAGTTATGTATAGGTATAGATATAGTAAAATACATTTTTGAATACTAATATATACAAATGTATATTAAATATATTTATTAATTATATATTTAAATATAGTTATGTATAAAGATTTTATAGTAATACATATAATAAGATATAATTATTTATAATTATATGTTATTATACATATAGTGTATATAGCTATAAATATTTTTATATAGTTATACATATAGTTATATATAGATATATTCATACAAATAGTTATATATAAATATATAAAGTTATAAATAAATATATAGATTTACATATATGTATACATACTTACAAATATAGTTATATTTAATTATATAAAGTGTTATATAGTTATATAATTATTTATATATAGTTATACACATATAGTTAAATATAATGTTATATGTTATTATACATATAATTATAAATATAGTTACATGTGATTATACATATAGTTACACATATAGTTATACTTATAATTATACATGTAGGTATATATATTTATTTATATAATTTTATATTTCTATACATATAGTTATGAATAGGTATAAATATAATAAAATATATTTTTGAATACTAATTTATACAAATGTATATCAAATATAAGATGTAAATTATATATTTAAATAAAGTTATGTATGAAACTTTTATAGTAATACATATAGTCAAAGATAATTATTTATAGTTATATGTTCTTATACATTTGGGATCCAATGGCAAAAAGACACAAAACAAAATACAAAAAAGTTCAACTTATAATAGATTAGAATAAAATAAATGCGGTCTTGTATTTTAGGTGTGTAATATATAAATATAAATACAATTTGAATCTCCCCAAAAAAATATGATGTCATCCACATAATAGAACAAAACTCAAGCAAAATAGGCAAAGATTAGATCCACATCCAGATATGTCAACAAAGTTTGCCTATCCTGCTTAAATTTTTTATGACTTGCTGGCAATGTAATTGGAAAGCAAATCAAGACCCTAGTACAGGCCCTCGCCAGAGGCAGCACAAGTGCTCTGAATGTGCTAATGGAATTGGAGAAGAGAGTGAAGTTCTAGCTTGTCAGTAATTTCAGCTGCATTCATCGCATTAGGAAGATCTTGCTTATTGGCAAACACCAGCAAAACTACATTCGAAGCTTTTCCTCGTTTAGCATCCTATGCAACTCATATCTAGCTTCAACTACTCGATCTCTGTCATTACTAGTCCACCACAAATATGAGACATTGGGTATTTTGGAAGTAATCCCTCCAGAGAGGGCGAATCTTGTCTTGACCCCCAACATCACATACAGTGAAATTGATATTTTTGTATTTAATAGTCTCTACATTGAAGACAATAGTAAGAATTGTGGTGACAATTTCACCAAGCTTCAACTTATATAGAATGGTTGTCTTTTTGCCTGCATTATGACCTATCATCAAAATTCTCATCTCCTTGTTGGCAAATAGCCTGCTGAACAGCTTTGTGAACATAAATCTCATTTCTTCCACTAAATCTCAAATCCTTTGTCATATGGAAGTAAAGAGATCTGATGAGAAAAAGCAACAAAATCAATAGACCTCAAGAGATGGTCATTAGAGAGGGAGGTCAACCTCTATATGTTCTTATACCTATAGTATACATAATTAAAAAAAGAGTTATATATAATTAAACATATAATTATATATAGATATATTCATACAAGTAGTTATAAGTAGTTATACATAAATATATACAAAGTTATAAATAAATATATTGATTTAATTATATGAATAAATATATGTATATAGATACAATTATAATTATATTTAATTATATAGTGTCACATAGTTATACAAATATTTATATATAGTTATACAAATGTAGTTATAAATATGTATGTAGTTAAAGATATAGTTATATATAACATTTTTATAGTTATACATATAGTAAACTACAATTATATATAGTTATATATTATTATACATATGATATATTTTATTAAAAATATAGTTATAAAATATTATATAGTTAAAAAAATAATTATATATAGTTATAAAAATAATTTACATAGTTACAAATATAGTTAAATATAATTATAAAGAGTTTTATATAGTTATACAAATATTTATAAATAGTTATCATATACTATGATAACAACAAACTCTCAAATGTCCAATTGAATTACACCACTATAGAGAAAGAACTTGTATAAATAATCTTTTCTTTTGGCAAGTTAATATCATATTTAGCGGGAACCAAATTCATAGTATAAACTAAATATTCTATAATCAAATATTTCATAGAAAAGAAAAATATCAAGCCTAGATTGATTTGATGGATTTTACTATTACAATAGTTTGAACTTGAGATATTAGATAACAAATGTACATATAATCAAAATTTAAAATACTTACCAAGACTAGAAAAAGAAGATAGAAAAGTTGTTGAAGAAGATATTAGATAGATTATTTTATTTGAACAAATTATATTATTGAATGAAAATGTAACTTCATGGTAAGTAGTATTGAATGAACCTTATCATTGCAAGTAGCACTCTGATCAAATTATGAGCCAAAGTGTTATAGATGAGAGATTAGTAGTATCTTGCAATAATATCACTTTTTGCTCGTACTCTCACGAATTTGTGGAACATTTTAATAATTATGTGCTCAAGTATTTGTATTCTCATAAATAATGTTGATATTTACATATATATGCATAAATATATATGTGCATATACATTGACGTACACACACACACACACACATTTATACATCCATATACATTACTTTATATTATATATCACAATACACATTTTTGTAATTTTGTATATATTCACACATGTACCTACATTTTCAAAGTAATGATTATATACAATATATTATATATATTCAAAGTAGTGTATATATAGTATGCATGCATATACTACTGAACACCCACACAAACACACACATATATCTATATACATAATGTATTTTTAAAGTTACACATGAAACTATTATATATGTGTGTGTGTGTGTGTGTGTGTGTAAATGTATTTAAAATGTTATGATTTTGAAAATTTAATTAAAATAAAATATTATATATTGTACACAATTTATATTTTAATTATAAATTCTTTATATTTAAATTAAATTTGTGTGTGTGTGTGTGTGTGTATGCGCGTGCGCGTGTGTGTGTGTGTGAAACATATTAATGCGTAAAATAAATTATAAATTAACTATATGAGATTATATTTTATTCAAATAGTTGTTTTTTTAATATTAATATTAAAATAACTATCATAACTATGTATAAATATAATAACATATATTTAATACATACATACATACATATATATATATATATATATATATTTGTATGAAATTAATTGATGATAGACACATTGCTTTTATTGTTATATCTTGGAATTTGGCTACATAAAGGTAGATATAATTGTGTGAAGTGGTTAGATGTAACAAAAAAAAACAAAAGATCATTCTCTGTCATTATTTTTGGCCAACAAGAGATTCTAGTTGGCAAAATAAGCTAAATATAAAAATGACATTGGATTAATCATATCTATTTTAGGAAAAATATAACTATAAGACTCTAGTTGATATACCAAAATTTTTTTTGTTTGTTTTTTATTTTTTGTTTGTTTTTTAGTTTTTTATTATTTTATTATTTTATTATTATTATTTTTTATTTTTTTTATTTTTTTATTTTTTTATTTTTTAATTTTTTAATTTTTTAATTTTTTATTTTTTATTTTTTTATTTTTTTATTTTTTATTTTTTTATTTTTTTTATTTTTTTTATTTTTTTTATTTTTTTTTTAAATATCATAGTTTGTTATAATCCGGGTTTTAAATTAGCTGAATAATAACATAATATAATGAAAGTTATAATATTTTCTTATATCCTTTATGTTACATATGGAAGCTGTTAGAGTTTTATATAAATGAAATAATGAAAACCTAGCCAATATTAAAAATAAATCTTGTAAAATTAAATAAGTTGAAACTATTTTGGTGGCAAGGATTTTTGTAAATATATTTTTTGACAAATTATCTATATTCATGATTTATTTATAATAATAATCAAAAACAAATATCTTATTCTGAGAAGTAATGAAATGTTTGATTAGTTGGATATAATAAAACATTATGTAAAATAGATTTGTGATCTAATTATCATGAAACAAAAATTAAAAGAATCTTCTTTTATGAAACACATGTGCCAAAATATAAAACACATATAAGTGGTCAATATATTTAATGTAAAAATGGGGGGCGTATACCCCCCATTTTTGTCAAAAAAAGAAGCATTACCTTTTGTTTTGTTTTATTATTATTATTCTAGCATAGATCAACATATAATAAGCATTGAGATTTCAAAAGAATATATTTTTTAAATCTTTTTCATTCGCCTAATTCTTAGTATTAAAAAAATGGAAAAGAGAAGAGCCCATATTATAGGTAAGCATGTGCCCGAACAATATAAATTTTTTGTTTCATTTAATATATATATTTTTGTTCTCTTTCATAAATCTAACAAATAGGAAATCATGTTATTCTCAACAATTGGTATTAAAGGTTTAGGTTGTGCATTATGATGCCCCATTGGGCGAAGTTACTATTGATGATAATAATGCATTTAATAAATAAAATAAATTTTGCAGATAATATCAGCATGTCAAAAGAAGTGTTCTCAATTCTCATACACAGTGTTTTGCAAGAATTGTCTAGAAAAAGTCATATTTTGTAGATAGTAATGACTGCATATGAAGGAAAAGTGAAAAAAAAACTATAATCCTAGACAATATAGAAAGAGGATTATATATACTAGAAAACCCTATATCAATCCCTTCTGAGGGAAAAGATAAAGTCTATGAAGAAAGAAGAGCACATACTAGCACTTGAATTCATCTGAAAAATGATATCTTTCCATCTTACTTTCAATATAAAAAATGAGAAGAGCATAGTAAGGCTTACGAAGGCTCTTGCTGGTATATACGAAAAACTAATTGATGCTAAAAAGTACACAATATGAAGTATTTTTTCAATCTGAAGTTGAAAGAAAGCATGTCAGTGACCCAACAACTTAATGAAGTCAACACAATCACAACCCAATTAAGTTTGTTTGGTATTGAAGTCGATGAAGTATGTGTAATGAAACTTATGTGTTCTCTATCAAAAATTAATGTATTACAATTATAGTTGTGCATAGTTCATCAAAAACTTATAAATTGAAATTTAATGATCTTCATGATCTAATTCTCAGCAAGGAGATTCAATAGAGATAGACAAGTGAAACATCAACCTCTTTAGAATTATATATAAAGTAAATTGAAAGAAATTCTACCAAAAGAAAACATCAAAGCAAATCAAAAAACAAGAGGTCTAAATCTAAGAATCATTGTAATTATAATATCTCAAAGACCATTAAGTATTCAAAAAATAAAGAGAAATACACTACAAAAATCAATGCAAGTGTTAGTTACTTTATAGCACGGTAAAATATATCATAAGTATATGAGTTAAACAAGTAATAAAATAATTTCTATGAATCTGGATTATCATTTCATAGATATTGATTATTTGGATTAATTATTAAAGTTTCTTCATTATCTAAGCTAACAATAAATAAATAGTTTCTAGTGTTTACTCAAGTAAACAATTATATGGTTAGCTTACAATAAGTAAATAGTCTTAAGTCCATGGGTATACAATTTATGAGTTAATGGCTTTAGCGGTGATAAAATATGTAAGATCTACTCATCCATATAGGTGGAACTTCTCAAACCCATCGAAAATTCATTGGCATCAATTCATGGAGGAAATAATGTATGCCAGATGAGTTGGATATATTATATATTTTAATCCAGTATGAATCATATTGATAGTCAATGCTAGGGTATTTATAAGGGAGCCTATGCGGCATTTAATTAAACATAGTAATTAAAATATAGTCTATTATATACATGTATTTAAATGTCTTGTAAATTAGTATCAGTTTATATAAAGCTTATTACATTTTTATCTGAACTAATTGATAACCGGTCAATAAATATTTACAAATATTAATTTTACATTTACAGTTATTAACATGACTATACTTTAAATTTACAGATATTAAATACACTCTTACATTTTTATTAGAGTGTGTGCTTTTCCCTATACATAAAGTCATGTATAAAATATAGTTTACTGATATTAATTTAATTATACTTATTGGGTAGGCACGACATTATGGAATAATAGATATTTTCATATTGCAAATTTTTAGATGTGTATTTCATAATGATAACTTACAAATTTCAAATATACATTATTAAAATCCTATCATAAAATCAGAATAACTTTATTTGTGTAAAATATGTATATAATGTTATGTGTATAATACTAATTATATCTAAAATACACGACATGTATATTGAATGTATCATATATAAAATTATGATAGATATATATAGATATATATATATATTTATATTTATATTTATATTTATATTTATATTTATATTAAATTTATGTTGTTATATTTATATATAATTATGTTTAAGTAAACTATTTTTATTGGTATAGATATAATAAAATACACTTATATATTTATGTGTTATATACACACTGCCCAACACAAAACACATATTTTGTGTTATATATGATTATGTTTATATAAGTAATCCAAGTATAATTAAATTAACAAAATATGTATTTAAAAAAAGTGTAATTAAATTAACATAATATGTATTTAAAAAGTATTATTAAATTAAGTTTAAATAAGCATACCTACTACCCAACACAACACAAATGCATTAGGTATGTATCACTATAAGTATAATTAAATTAATGTATACAATTAAAAAAGAAGAATTTCGGAAAAAAATTAACAGAATCAATACGGATTAAGATAATCGATGAAGAATTAGGGTAGAAAATGTACCTCAAATCAATAACAAATTATCGCTTAATTCGAATATGTTTATGTTGCGTCGATGACAAGAGAATGACGGAGGACTGCAGAGAAATTGCTTCACTTATTCTTCGAAAATATTGAGAGAAAGATGGAGGACTTAGTCTCGACAAAATAAACATTAAATAACAAATTATATATATTTCCAAAATATTTATATTTTTAATTATAAAAACATGAAATAAATAATATTTTATTTATATATATATAATAAAAATGACTCATTTATTTTATTTACTATCGAAATTTTTTAAACTAAATTAATGTGCATGTAGCAAGGTACAAATTATAAATATACACCTTACAATTTTTTATTATAATATTAATTAAACAATAAATATATAAACAATTTAAAAAAATATATGTTTAGTCTTATAAAAAAAATATCAAATAGCTACAAAATTGACAAACTTCATATAATAAGACATACATAAAAAGTTAATTTATCTTCTAGACACTCTCCTAAGAGATATAAAATACTTTTAATATTAAAAATATACAAAAATTTTTCGTCGCTACTATGTCACTAAATCCATAGCTAAATTTCCTACTTTTCTTGAGTGAGATTTATGAAAATTTTTCCGTCACTATTCCATTGCTATCTGTTTCTGATTTTTATTTCAATGAAAAATCATAAATCCCTTGCTTCCCTAGCTAATCCTTTGCAATTTAGCTAGGGATTGATCCCTAGCTAAAATTCTCTAGCTAAATCTATATTTTCTTGTAGTGAGGATCTCAATAGTAAAGCACATGTATTACATTTTACATATACTAATCCACAACATCATAAAGTGAAAAATTGGTAACTATAAATTAAGATGATTTATTAAATATACGTCATCATCTTTGTAATAATTAAAACAACAATGTAACAAGTAAACTATTTCCAAACAAACAAAAATATCAAAATTAATGTTCGATATTATTATTTAGATTTTCTTGGTTTGTAGTAAAATTTTATCTAATTGTGACTTTCAAAAATAAAATTATTTATTTGAGGAAGACTAAGAAGAATTTTTAAATATACTTTATATAAATAATAATTTTTTGATTATCAATAATAAAGTAGTTTAATTGGTAAAGAGGTGAGTCAGCTAGCTGTTGGGACACAAGTTCGATCCACATAGATGCCGAATACACATATTGGAGTATCTTTGAAATCACTCCATTCATACAATTGGGACAGAGGTATTATCAACTTCGACCTTGGGATAACTTATTTTAAAAAAAAAATTATTAAAAATATTATATTATTTGAGTTGTTATTGGTTGAGTTATATTTAAAACTTGAGAAGTCTTGAATATATATATATATTGTTTGAGGTAGACTAATTTATTTGAGTTATTAATAAGTTATTGTTGACTAATTTATTTTAAAAATTTATAAAATTGATTTATTTTAGAAATGGTTTTCAAAAATTATTTCCAAAATATGAAT
Organism: Sapria himalayana; assembly: GCA_029783825.1. Classification (NCBI taxonomy): domain Eukaryota; kingdom Viridiplantae; phylum Streptophyta; class Magnoliopsida; order Malpighiales; family Rafflesiaceae; genus Sapria; species Sapria himalayana. The sequence goes on along the minus strand of JAREIK010002173.1, from coordinate 62,827 downwards.
TCATTTTAGTAATAAGTTATACAACTATCAAAGTTTTAAATAAATTATTTGAAATAAAAAGAAAAATATTTTTATCAAATTAGGAACTTAATGGCTTCCATATATACATATATAAACCAAGTGTTATACCTTTTTCCCACTAAAACAAAGGAAAGATACATATTTTCCTTTCTAAAAGATTCACTTAATTCCATTAAAGATTATGGCGATATTTATCTACAAATATTGTGTGTGCATTCTAGACTCGACATAAGCCTAGATATTATGGCCATATTTATCTTCAAAAATTGGATATTATGGTTTCACTATAATGGTTGAATTTAATGATTTAAAAATTAAGTTAGAGATGGAGACTCAAAGATGAAAGAAATAATTTCACAATTATGAGATTTTGGATTGTCCTTGGTTCATGTTTGTTTCATGTTTGATTATGGTTCATGAAATTGAAAATCAAAATCAATTGATCAACTACCAATTTGGTTCCATGTTTCACCTAGGTTGGTATGTTTTATTTTTCATACTACTCTTGTCCAATTCTAGTCTACTCATTAATTTTGTAACCACTAGATAACCAATCTTCATTTAAATGTGACCCTAGAATCTAGATTGGGGGCACCTCTCACTATACGATTTCCTAGATTTTGCTTGAATTAGGTAGCCTTACAATATGTAAATTATATTATGAAAGCTCTAGAAGAAGAATATTCATCACAAATAACTCTAAAAAATTAGAGTTATTCTCTTTTTTAGCTTTATTTTACTAAAAAGGCAATAAAATTTTAATTTTGAGTCTTTATAGATATGTATTTTCATATTTTAACTCTTTTTTGGCTTTGACTCAATTTGTTAGAGAATAACTCTAGTATATATATATATATATATATATATATATATATTTATTTATTTGTGTGTGTGTGTCATTATATTTATGTAGTTAGATAATCATGTTTTATTTCTTTGTATGTATTAAAGGGTTTTTTTGTGTGGCTTGTATTTAAAATATAAATGAAGTAATGCAAACGTAAAGAAAACATAAAATGTAAATATAGAGGATATAAAAAGGGAGAGAAGTAACAAGATGAAAGTTTTTTTTTGAGTAATACATCTATCATAAAAAGAAAGAGAATGTGAGTAAAAATAAAAAAACATGAGAAAAAGGCAAGATGTGGAAACTTGAATTTTTACAGGAATCACATGTCACAAAGGTATATGTGAAAGGAAGAATAAAGCAACAAATAGAAAACTCATGAAAGGAAAAACATGAGACTCAAAGAACAGATACAAGGAATGGAAGAAAAATAAAAAACATGAAATGGAACTTCACAAATACACATGATGGATAATGGGAAAGACAATTCAGTGAAAAGCCCATGGAAGATCCTTACCTTCATCTATTTTTGTTCATGTAGGTTAGTGATTCATTCAAGCTAAAAGGTGTCTTGAGAGTAGGCTTTATGATTGAAATTATTTCTTTATTCATTGAGAGATATGGATATAGTGTGTCTGAATACTTTACATCTTCGTGAGCCATGAGAGAGGTTATTATGAAGTAAATTCCCCAACCAAGAATGTTAAACTAATGAATGATCTTATTTCTATTCATCAACTCAAGGAAAAATTACTTTATGAAGCATGAAAGAGATTTGAAGAGTTGCAAAGGATTTGTCCATATCATAGGATTCTTCATTGGATCCAAAATAGATTTTTACATTAGACTTAATGCTAAACTGTGTTATGGTGGATGCTTAAGCAAATGAGTTTTTCATGCTAACAATGAGGTATATGATATTTTAGAGAGGATAGCTGAATATAATTATTGTTAACCTGCTACATATATTCCTGCAAGGAAAAGAAGAAAATTTAAATAAGAAATACGTATCTGCCTATGATTGTACAACAACAATAATATAAGCTAGGCTAGATTAGCAAAATGAGCAGTAAGACAAATAATGTAAAAAAATTTGACTGATAATTCTTGTCTAAAAGATAGTTAGATAATTTGACAGATAGATAGATAGAAAGATAGATAGTTAGAGAGTTACATATTTTGATAGATAGACATATACATAGAAAAATATATAGATAGATAGATAAACATATAGATTGATAGATTGATAGATAGATATACAGATAGACATATAGATAGATAGATAGATAGACAAATATATAGATAGATAATTTGAAAGATTATAGATAAAATGATATATAGATAAGTAGATAGACAGATAGACATATAGACAATAGGACCGATAGATAGATAGAAAAATAAATACATGGACTTATAGAATGATAACTAAAACCCATATTAACAGACAGAGAGATCATACATTAAGACAATTAGACAAAAGGTTAGATAGACCAATTAGCAAACAGATAGATAAAAGATAGGTAAATAGATAGAAGATAGATAGATACGACAGATATAGTGATAGTAAGATAGACAAAATAGATAGATATACACAAACATAATTATATATATTGTCAAATAGATAGATAGACTACTTATTTGGATAAAAAAAATAAATAGTTAGATAGTTAGATAGAGAAATAAATAGACTGACATAGAAAAAATGCTCTCAACTTCTAGAGAAAATGTCAACACATTTTTCTCAACAATTATAGGCATAAAAAATTTTCTTATTTATATATCAGTATAAATAGACATAGAAATAAATAGACATAAAAAATTTTCTCAACAATAGAGAAAATGACATAGAAATAAATAGACATAAAAAATATGATGAATATAATTATTCATCATATTTTTCTCAACAATTCCAGAAATAGCAGTAAGACAAATAATGTAAAAAAATTTTGGATATTCTGACATAATTATATATCAGTATACTACTTGTAGAAGCCTTAGAGAAAATGTCCAACTATGTTAAATTCTTAAAAGATATTCTTTCCAAGAAAAGAATTTAAGAGAGTTTGAAATGGTGGAAATTACGAATGAATGTTTCTTTATATATTACCATACAAACTCATGCCCAAGTTGAAAGATTTTGGAAGCTTTAAGATCTCGTGCTTTAATAGTAATACTTTATGTCAGAAAACTATACTTGATTTGGGATCAAGTATAAACTTGATACTAATCTCTATCTTCAAGCAACTAGAAATTAGAGAAGTAAAAGTCATCATAATTATATTTTAGCTTTTTGATAGACTATTTGCGTATCCCAAATAAAAAATTGAAGATGTGTTAGTTTAAGTGGAAAAATTCAACTTTTCTATAGACTTTATTGTGTTGGATTTTGAAACTGATAAATAAGTTCTCATTATTTTGCGGTGATCATTCTTTGTTGCTAGGAAAATTTTGATTAATATACAAATGGGAGTTTTTATCATGAGAATAAATGATTAAAATGCGACTTTCAATAAATTCAACACAATACACTTTTTGGATGAGGTGGACGAATGCTTAACCATTAAGATTTTGGACTTGATTATAAATTGTAGCAAAAGAATCATGAAAGTATTATCACTTGACTAATTTGAACAAGAAAGTAATCACAAAGTCAACACACCTTTGATGCTTGTGCAAAAGAGGAGCTACTTCTCAATATTTTGACTAAGTCTG
>JAREIK010002173.1:33641-56247 GCA_029783825.1 Sapria himalayana | reverse complement strand
TATCTATTTGATCTATATATAAATATATCTTTCTATATATCTGTCTATACATCTATCTATCTATCTATCTATTTATCTATTTATGTAACTATCTGTGTATATGGTTATCTATCTATATCTCTTTCTTTCTTTCTATCTTTATATTTATTTATCTACTTAACTTTCTATCAATCTATTTATCTATCTATCTAACCATCTATCTGTCTATCTTTCTATCTTTCTATCTGTCTATTTATCAAAATAATTCTTTATCTATTTTTGTCTATTTTTCTATTTGTCTATCAATTTATATGTCTACCTATCTATCTGTCTACCTTTCTATATGTCTATCTATCTATCTAACTGTCTATCTATCTTCAATATGACTATATATCTATTTATCTATCTAATTAACTGTTTATCTATCTTACTTTCTATCTATCTATCTATCAAACTATATTTCTATCTACCATCTTATCTCTCTATATTTCAATATATTTGTCTTTATATTTATTTGTCTATCTGTTTCTCTATATATCTATCTTTCTGTTTATCATTCTTTATATCCATCTATCTATCTATATTTATATATATATATGTCTATCTGTCTAACTATCTATCTATGTGTATCTATCGATCTATATGTTTATCTATTTATATATCTTTCTATCTAATTGTATGTTTATCTTTCTATGTCTATCTATCTTCTATCTGTCTATATATATATATATATATATATCTATTGATCTGTCTGTCTATCTATCTTACTTTCTAACTATATATATATATATATATTTATCTATCTATCTATTTATCTATATGTCTTTCTATCTATCTATCTATTTATTTATCTATCTATCTATCAAACTATAAATCTATCTAAATATCAATCATCTAATTATCAATGTATCTATCTATCTATCAATCTATAAATGTATGCATATATCTGCATATCTATATTTCTATATATTTATCTATTTTTTTGTCTATCTGTCTATCTATCGATCTTCTATCTTTCTATCTTTATATTTATCTGTCTATATATCTTTATGACCATCTATCTTTTTGTCTATATATCTATCTTTTTGTATATCTCTTTATCTATCTATATATCTCGGTATCTATAAATCTATCTTTTTATCTATATGTCAATCAATCTATCTATCTTTATGTTTATATGTCAATCTATCTATCTATCTCTCTATGTATTAATCTATTTATATATCACTCTATCTATCTATTTAACAATTTGTCTATCTATCTATATGTCTATCTACCTATCTCTCTCTCTATCTATCTAACTATCAATCAATCCTATTGTCTATCTCTTTATCTTTCTGTATATCTATCAAAATATGTTTGTATATATATATATATATCTATTAATCTATCTATCAATCTATCTATCTATCAAAATATTTATCTGTCTATATATATATATTTTTCTATCTATCTATTTGTCTATCTACTTATTTGCCTATCTATCTAACTATCTATCTCTCTGTCTATCTATCTATCCATTTATTTTTTCTATGTATCTGTTTGTCTTTCTCACTATGGATCTTCTATCTGTCTCTTTATCTATCTGTAAATTTATCTATCTATCTATCTATCTATATGTCTATCTATTTATCTCCCTATCAAAATATCTCTATCTATCTATATATATGTCTGTCTATCTATCTATCTATATATCTATCTATCATCTATATGTATGTATATATATATATATATATATATATATATATATATATATATCTATCTATCTATCTATTTGTCTATCTATCTATCTGTCTACATATCAAATATCTATTAATCTATCTATCCATCCATCTATTTATCTAACTATATATCTACTTGACTATCTATAGAATTATCTATCTATCTATCTATTTATCTATCTATATATCTGTCTATCTATATATCTATCTAACTAACTATCTATCTAACTATCTGTCTATCTATCTATCTATCTAACTATCTGTGTATCTGTCAATCTATCTATATGTCTGTCAAACTATCTATCTGTCTATTTATCTATCTATCTAACTATCTAGTTGTTTATCTATTTATCTAACTATCTATCAATCTTTGTATCTATCTTTCTGTCTATCTATCTATATATATCTATTTATCACTAATTTGTCTATCTATTATTTTGTCTATCTATCTATCTGTCAATCAGTCTATCTATCTATATATTTATATGTCTATTTTTCGATCAATCAATTGTCTTTCTATCAAAATGTCTATTGTCTATATGCTTATCTATCTTTTTTTCTATTTGTCTATCTTTTGATATATCGTTCTTTCTACCTATTTGTATATATATATATATATATATATATCTATTTGTTTATCGGTCTATATGTCTCTCTCTCTATCTATCTATTTGTTTATCTATCAATTATTAATTCTATCTTTCTATCTAACTATTAGTATATCTATTTAACTCTATCTCTATCAAACTATTTATATATCTATCTATTTGTCAATTTATATATCTTTCTATCTTTCTAGATTTCTATCTATCTTACTATTATTATATCTATCTATCTATTTATCTATCTATCTATATATCTATCTATTGATCTATTAATCTATCTATTTATCCATCTACCTATCTATTTATTTATCTATATTTCTATCTATCTATCTATCTATCTATCTATCTATCTATATATTTATTTATCTATCCATTTATTTAAAAAAATCTCTACCGATATATCTATTTATAATTCCTTCAATTTATCTATTTTTCTATTTCTTAATCTCTTAATCTATTTATCTTTCTATCTTCCTATTTATCTTATATCTATATATCTATATATCTATATATCTATATGTGTATATGTCTATCTATTTATCTGTCTATCTCTCTATCTATGTGTCAATCTATCTATATATCTATCTTTCTATTTATTTATTTATCTATTTGTATATATATATATATATATATATATATTTGTCTGTTTATCTTTCTAACTATAAATCTATCTATCTATCTAACAATATATATATATATATATATATATATATATATATATATCTCTCTCTCTCTCTCTCTATCTTTTTTTCTCTTTCTGTCTATCCATCTTTCGATATAAGTATCTATCTCTTTTTCTATCTATCTGTCTGTCTTTCTATCTATATATCTATATATCTATCTATTTATCTTTCTTTCTTTCTTTCAATCTATCTCTATATCTATCTTTCTATCGATCTATCTATCTATCTATCTTTGTGTATATATATATATATCCATTTATCTATCTATCCACTAATTTATCTGTCAATCTATCTAACAATTTGACTATTTTTTATCTCTTAATCTTTCAATCTATCTATCTATCATTCTTTATATCTATCTATCTATTTATTTTTTTTATCTATCATTCTATCATATATCTATTTATCTTTCGATATGCCTATCAATCAAACTATCTCAGTATAAATATGTCTACCTATCTAACTAACTAACTATCTATCTATCTATTTATCTATAAGTTAATCTATCTATCGATCTGTCTATCTGTATATTTATCTATCTATCTATTTGTCTATCTATCTATTTGTCAATTTATCTATTTATCTACCTATCTATTTATTCATATATATATTTGTCTCTCTATCTATATATTTGTAGATGTGTCTATTTATCTATCTAGCTATCAGTATATTTGTCTAACTATCTAATAGTCTTTCTATCTATCTGTCAATCTATCTATCTCTCTATGTACCTATCTATCTATTTGTATATCTTTCTAACTATAAATCTATCTATTTATCATTCTATCGTTCTATCTATCTATCAATTTATATGTTTATATATATATATATATATATATATATATATATATATGTCTATCTATCTATCTGTATATATATCTATCTCTCTTTCTATCTATCTGTTTATCTAAATATCTATCTATTTGTTTATCTAAATATCTATCTATCTGTCTATCTATATATCTTTCTATCTATTTATCTTTCTTTCTATCTATCTTCCTTTCTTTATTTCTTTCTATTATATATCTATCTATATTTCTTTTTTTTTATCATATAGTAATCTATCTATCCATTTATCTATCTTATATATATATATATATATATATATATATATATATATATATATATATATCTATCTATCTATCATCTATCTTTCTATCATCTATCTATCTATCCACCAATTTATCTATCAATTTGTCTATCATTCTATTTGTTAATCTTTCAATCTTCCTATTTATATTTCTATATATCTATCTATCTATATATCTATTTGTCTATCACTCTATCAATCTATCAATCTATTTTTCATTCTATATATCTATCTATAAAAATATCTACCTATTTTAACTCTTTATCTATCTTTCATTTTATCTATCTATCTATTTATCAGTTTATCTATCTATCTATCTTTATGTTTATCTATATATATATATATCTATCTATCCATCTATCTATTGATCTGTCTATTTTTCTATCTGTTTATTTTTCTATCTGTTTGTCTATCTATCTGTTTATTTGTCTATCTATATATTTGTATATCTATCTATAAATCTATCTAGCTATCAGTATATTTGTCTAACTAAAGATCTATCTTTCTATCTATATATTTATCTATTTATCTATCAGTCTATCTATCAATCTATCAGTCTATCTATCTATAAATGTATCAATCTATAAATTTGTCTATCAATATTTTGTCTATATATCTATCTGACTTTCTATCTATTTGTATATTTATTTATCTGTCTATCTATTTATAATTCTATTTGTCTGATGGTTTATCCATCTATCTATTTATCTGCCTATTTTGAAATCTAGCTATTAGTCTAACTATCTATCTGTCTATATGTTTAGCTTTCTATTTGTCTATCTGTCTATCTATTTTTTTATATATCTATCTATCCCTTTGTCTATCTACCTATCTTTCAATCTGTCTATTTATCTACATGTCTATTTGTCTATCTATATATATATATATATATATATATATATATATATATATATATCTATCTGTATATCTGTCTGTATATCTATATGTATATCTGTTTATTTCTCTATCTATATATCTATATATCTATGTGCCTACCAGTTGACCTGTCGACATGTCTCCTTGTCTACCTCTACCTATTTACCTAGCTATTTATATAACTATCTAGCTATTATCTATCTATATGTTTCTCTCTTTATCTATCTATCTATATACATATCTGTTTATCTTTCTATTAGTTTATATATCTATCTGTCTATTTGTCTATTTATATTTTTTTTATTGGTCTATCTATATATTTGTATATATGTTAAATTTGTCTATCTATCTATCTATCAATGAGTCTACCCTATCTACATGTCTATATATATATTTTTCTAACTATTTTGTTATCTATCTATCTATTTATTTGTCTATCTATATGTCTATCTATCAATCTCTCCCTATCTGTCTATCTATCTATCTATCTACTTATCTGTCTATCTATCTATTTATCAGTCTATCTATCTAAATATCTATCAATTTATCTATCTTTCTATTTATCTGTCTGCTTGTTTATCTATCTACATTTCTATATCTCTACCTATATGTCTATATGTATATCTATCTATTTTTCTGTATGTTTATCTTTCTAGCAGTCATCTCACTACAAGAAAAAGGCCATGTCTAAAAAACATTTTATAGCTATATGGGCTTTTCCATTGCTAAAATTGAATAACAATAGATTAACGATGAAAATTATCTTACGCTAAAATGCTTTGCACAAATATTAAGTAGAAAAAAAATTCGCCAGCTAATTTGTAACGATGGAAATTCTCTATCTATTTATTTTTTTTCCTTGTTATTTTTGCTCATTATTAAGAGTTACAAAAAATTTCATTACTAAATTAGTGACGAAAAATCCCAAGCTATTTTCATTCCAAAACTATTTTTACATTTTTATTTATTCACAAAAAATTTGTTTAAATATTTTTAAATTTTGATTTAAAATTAAATAAAATCATATACTATAAACCATTATTTATAATTAACAAAAAGTAAATATGGTTAATAAATTATTTTGATATAATATGTTACATAGTTAAAACTAAAACATAACATAGGTATATATATTTCTACCTTTCAGCAACTTTCTTATTTGTGTCGTTCCAACACACCATGAATTGGAAGGGTTTTCTCTTCTTCTTCATCAATGTATCTAATGATAATGCATAAAGTATAATCTTTCAATGAAATTGATGTTGTTTTCTCTCTCCTAACTCTTCTGTTCCCCACCTTTCTGCTACGACAAATATGTCTATGCAAATGACTTTGATCTCAGCTCAAATTCGTGGGGTAGACTCACCTTCATAGGATATGAATCAAACATGAAATAACACCAGCCCACATCAATCCCTTGTGCATTTGTTCTCTACTTTATGTTATCCTTAACAAAGCTTATATGCATGGGCCAACATGTATAATTATGTGAAAATATCAACCTTCAACATGTTTACTGCAAGTGTAAAAAAATCCAAACATTTTAATAATAATAGAAAGTGGATTAGCATATGCACTAGGGATTTGAAAATATAACCTTCTGTCACTTATGATTGTACTTGTAATAAGATTTAGAGAGTGGATTCACAATTGTCAGTTGAAGAATTGAACATTAACTCATACATAACTTGTTAGTTGGCTGAAACTGAGCTAGAGTAGAAAACACATCCTCAAAATGATCAAATACATAAATCAAATGATTCAAACAGATTATGAAGTTACAATTCATCTTTGGAATCATCACCATAGATTTCATATGCCACCTCACTCGGGTTTTTTTTGTTTATGGTTCAAGAACTATTTCTTCAGCAGCATCATCCTTAACAACTGCATCAGGGCTGATGTCGAGGCTAGTCTTGATGGAATTGTAAATTTGATAAGCAAATCCTTTAGGATCATCAAGGTTGAAATCACTCTCCATTAATGTAGTCTGGTAAATTAGCCTAGTTGTTTGCCCAGATATAGTTTTGCAATAGAAGCATGGGTGGTAAAGATCATGCAAGCCCAAGATATATATCTACCCACTTGTCTCCCATCACAAGATTCTTATTCCCAAAAGCTGATGACAATATTTTTAATTACGTGAGTGAAGATGGGAAATTGGTTGAACCTACAAGTAGAGGTGTCAAACATGCCGGCCCCGCCCGGCCCTGCACGAGGCACGGCACGGTTCGGTCGTGCCTGGGCCGGCCCGGCACGTTTTTAAAGTGTGCCCGGGCCCGTGCCGTGCCCGGGTTAAGGACAGCCCGTGCCGTGCCGTGCCCGGGTTAAGGACAGCCCGTGCCGTGCCTGGCCCGGCACTGCTCGTGCCTTGGCACGGCACGCCGGCACGGGTCCGTCCCGTGCCGGTTCACGCAGGCACGCGTGGCGCTGGCGGCATGTCACGTGTGGCGTGGCGTGACCCGTCCAGCCGTCCGTCGTCCCCTTGCCGGCTGGCGGCTGGCCCCCTCGGCCCTCCCCGGTAAAAAGACCGCGGGTCGGGTCTGATTGGACCCGACCCGTGGTCCCGACTGCAGATACCCGACGGCGTTAGATTCGACCAATCCCAACGGCCAAAAAAAAAATTTTCAAACATCACAGATTTTCAGCAGTTGGATTCGCCTCCAACGGCTAGGGGCAGAATCCAACGGTCCTCATGATTCTGCCCCTTAAAAATATTAAAAAAATTCAAAAAAATAATAAAAAAATATCTTTTTTTATAAAAAAAAACTTTATTTAGCCTATAAAATCTACCCCCTCCCTATAACATTTATGTTTTTCAAAAACATAAAACCTCTCAATATTTTATCTCTCTCACATAAACCATGCATCTCTCTCTCGGGCCTCGTGATTTTGATTTCGGCTTGGATTTTCGTGAAACTCAACTTGAGTTTTGAACATCAGAGCTTCCTGCTGTGCACCTTGCACGTGACTGACCTCGTTGCTTTTACCGGGTATTTTATTTTACGTTTTTATTTACTTTCTCTCTCTAAAGCTTCTCTCTCTAGAAAAACTTAGGAAAAAATAAAAAACATAAAAAATGACAAATACACCTGACACAGTATTTAAATTTGGAAAATGAAAATGTTAGTGTTATACAGACGTCTGCGGCTGCTAAAACTTTGGTTTCTCCTGTCGTCTCAACCCAAAGTTCTAAAAAACAAAAAACTAGAAGTACTTCAGTAGTTTGGACACAATTTAAAATCATAACACAAGTAAATGTTAGGGGTGAGGAACTTGAAATGACACAGTGCAAATATTGTATCAGACTTTTAACATGCAAGAGTACATGTGGGGCTGGGCACCTTAAGAGGCATGCCGAAATATGCACCAAAAAACATGGACCCTTAGATCCTAGGCAAACCCAACTTAGCACTACATTTTTTGAGACTGGATCGAGTTCAGTCTCAAAGTTTACTCCCTTCGTATACTCCAGCGAGTTGGGTAGGGACGGCATGGTCAGGCTCATCACATTGATGGGTCTTCCGATCAGATTTTCTGAAGATCCGAGGGTAGTGCGCATCATGCAGACTTATTTTCAGCCATCCTATCGTAGGATTCCTAGGTCCACATCTAGGAGTGACATACTAAAGATATATAAGTTAGAAAAACAAAAAATAATTAAGGAATTTTTGTCATATAGTGGAGTGGTGTCCGTGACGTCCGATATATGGACATGTCACGATGATTCTTCTTATGCATGTCTCACGAGTCACTATGTAGATTCTAACTGGACAATCAATAAAAAAATATTAGGATTCACTGAGATTCTTCATCCTCATGATGGCTCGGCCATTTTTGAGTGTATGATGAAAATATTTAGGGAATATAAAATTCAAAATAAAATTTTTAGTGTCACTTTCGATAATGATGCGAATAATGGAATAGCGATCAATATGTTTGTTAGGAATATTAGAGATGCACCATTAGGAGAGATCTTTCATGTCAGATGCATGTGTCATGTGATTAACCTGATAGTTCAAGTGGGTATGAAGGTGTGTTCCCCCGCGTTGGAAAATATACGCAATGCACTCAAGTATATTCGCACTCCTCGTAGACAACAAGAGTTTGGTAGTCTCTGTTTGTCTGCGAATCTTAAGAAAAAGAAATTCCAATCGGATGTGAGACATCGTTGGAATTACACGTACCTGATGTTGGAATCATGTGTTGGATACGAACACGTGATATCCGACTACGTCAATAGTAAGAATGGCGAACTTATTATTGACGACACTGACTGGGCTTCACGAATTTCATTTATGAAATTCCTGAAGATATTTTATGACACGATGAACATGTGTTCGTCGGTTTATACGCCCACCACTTGTATTGCACTCCGGTGCATATGCAACATTAGTAGCATGTTTAGGAAGTATCGAGCGGACCCGCGCTTAGCCATATGGTTGCAGAGATGGAGACCAAGTACCTGAAGTACTGGTCCACCATTCCATCTCTTTATTGCCTCGCAGCATGCATGGACCCTAGGGCTAAGGTGGAAGGGGTTGAAAACACCATGACTTTCATTTCCTCGTGCATGAACCTAGAAGAGCCACCTGAAGGGTTCATTTACGAGAAGTTGATAGACCTTTTCACATACTACGATACTAGGTATGGTGGTGGTGGTGGTGAGACTGTGATTACGGACATTGATACCTTGTTCGGAGATGACGATTATTCCATTAACCTAGTGAGGGGGAAACGTAAGGGTGGACCATCACATAAGAGTGAGCTGTCTCGGTATTTAGATACCGATTACTGCTCAATCCTATCACATTCTGATAATAAGAATCTTGATTTATTATAGTGGTGGAAATCATATGAGTCCACCTATCCCGTGCTATCTAGGATGGCACGGGATCTACTGACTCCTCCGGTGTCGAGCGTAGCATCGGAGTCTGCTTTTTTTGTTGCAGTGAACGTGATTTCAGATAGGAGATCGAGATTACGTCCAGATATGGTTGAGGCCTTGGCATGTTTGAAGGATTGGGAGGAATCGAGGTTTAGCATCCGTGATCGTGCTGAAGCTGGGACTGTGACAGACACTGCAGTCGCATCCACATCCACTACGATGGCGGAGGAGCTGATTGCCAATGATGATGATCCATATGATACTGATCTTGATGTTGCGGCTGATGATTCTGATGATATGCCGCTTGACGATTGATGCTCATCTGCTCTTTTTTTTCGATGTTTTTTTATTTATTTTATTTATACGCTTTGTTTGTACTTTGTACCATACGTTGTATTGAAATTTATACTTGTTTTGTTCGGACCATCGGTTTCAAAAGCATGATTGGTAATTTTTCATTTGTGTAGTTTAATTTTTTTTAATTTTAATTTTTACTAACATAATGTATTTATTTATTTTTTTTACGATTTAAATTTTATTAAAAAAATTAATAACTTTAAATTTTAATATATAATCAATAAATTATAAATATAAAAAAAGCTAAACTAAATTGAATTTGATAAAAAAAAATTTCTAATATTTGTTTGTTTTATTTAATTTTAATTTTTATAATTTTTACAAAAAATTATATTTAATAATTAATACTCTATAACTATACGGTTACTTAATCAAAAAATTTACAATAAAAAAAAAATTTAATCTGCCATCTGCCTGTCCGTCAGCGGTCAGCCCGTGTGGCAGTGCAGCCTCCCTGACCCCGGTGACCCGGTCCCGCGTCGCGGCTCCTGCCTGCCCGCCCGTGCCGCCTGGCCTGTATGGCCAAGGCATGCCCGAGCGGGCCGTGCCCGGCACGGCACGGTAGCACGATCGTGCTCGTGAAAAACGGGCCGTGCCGAGCCGGCCCGTTTGACACCTCTACCTACAAGGAATGATTGATGCAGATGGAATAGAAAAGGAAATTGAAAACCAAGCCAAGGGTACCACTAATTCTTGGGCTTTGAAAGCGCCCAAAAGAAAGAATGGTAAAAAAGCAAAAAAAAAAAAGAGACGCAACAAGTGGATAACAGAAGAGGCAGAAGAGAAATGAGATTCAGATCAAAGCAATGAAGGCAACTCCCATCAGAATAAGATTCCAAAGAACAAAAGCATGTGAATAGATATATAACTTATTAACTTCAATGAGCCCATGGCATGTTGATAGTTTATCAGCAGGCATCTCAGAAACAAGCATTGATGTATTCTCTAAAGCCTTCCTTACTGTATATGGACTCTCTGGAATACTTATGATCTACACAATGTTAGCAGAGAACACCATCAAATTCTACACAGATACCACACCAAGATAAAAAAATATAAAATTAAAAAGCACATGCCTTCATTGCACTAATGAGTTATGCAATTCCTCCACAAGTAGATGGGGAGGCCATTGATGTTCCATTCATCAGCATGCACTTTTTGAGAGTCCATCTGGGCACTAGAGCCATAGCACCACCAAGAGCACTTATGTTAACCCCAACATCACCATCAACTGTTGACCCTTTTCTTGACTTGCATCCAGCTTCATTTGTTAATAGCTATAGCTCATACTTCATTAACAAGATCAACTAAATGACCATAATCTAGAAGTAAAGTGGGCTCGCCATAGCTCTTATTAATGAGACCACATATATGCTACATAAAAGAAAGTATTTTTACCATGTGAATGTCATTAATTAGAGTAAATACAAATGATTAATATATGTTAGCCAACCTCCACTACTGCTATCAAGACTTGTGTCAAGCTGGTCCCTATTTCCATTAATCTCAAGCATGAGTCTTCAATCTTGCATGATACTATTTGTGCCCCAGGTGCAACTCCATTGAGAAACAGTTCCTTATATCGAAGAGAGAGAGAGAGATGATAATGTAAAACCACCATTAAGTAGTAAACCAACAGTGGTAGACAAGTATGATATCTGTGGGTGTAAAGTAGCAGCAATAGCAGCAACATGTGTACCATGAGCAGAGGAATCAGTTACAATGCTCAGAGTATTTTCCTCATCATAAATATTAAAAGAAAATGTACAAACATCTTGCTTGCTAAATATTCGAAATCTCCTTTCCTCCCTAAAAGTATAATTCACATCGCATCACAACACAACCCAATGATGTTCATCTGTAGGAAAACTAAGCACTAATAATCAAGAAACAAAGAACATTCACAACTAAGTGCTATATATGTTCCATGGATTTCAATAAAAAGTATTAAAAAAATCAATGAATTTTAAGATATATTATACAAAACTTCAAAATAAGCAAAACTAGAAAAAAAATGGTAGCTTATGAATATTGTCTTTCATACTATTAAGGTTTATATATTTTTAATTTTCTCATTACACATTTATGATTATGAGTTTGTATGAGTTTTTTATGAGATTACTTTTAACATAAAATAAAATGAAGAGGTGTGAGTGTGCAATGATATGGTGACACATCATGTGGCAGTTAGGCATGGAATAATAGGATGACATATCATGTGGTAGTCTGACATGCAAAAATGGGTGACACATCATATGGCAGTCTGGCATGCAATAATAGAGTGACACATCATGTGGATGTCTAGCATGCACCACGTGGAAGTCAGCCATGCACCAATAGTAGTCTAGAATGCACCGCATGCATGTGTGCAGCAGTCTCAATGTGTATGTAGTGTGACACAAATTAGGTGGCAGTGTGGCATGTGTGATGTGATAGAGTACATAGTGATGCGTGTGTATAAAGGTAGTTAGCAGCCACACGCACGTAGTGTGGCATGCTTTATGAGGCAGAGTGGGCAGTGAATGCATGTAATGTGTAATGGTAGTGTACAAAATAAATATAGTGCTAAAAAATTAAAAAAAAAATAATAAAAAGTGATTTAGTGGATAGGTTATATAGATATTTTGTCTTGTAGATATTTTGGCTGCACAAATTTGTATTGGCTCGAACTAAAGAAAGTAATCATACCTTTCTTCTAGTCACATCTAGCTCTCATCTTCTTGGGCAGGCTCAAACTACATCAATTTTAAGGCTCAAACTACATCAATTTAAGGCTCAAACAATATCAACAAAAACAGAAAAACTTCGTAGCAAAAACATTTCAAAAAATAAATACAAAATCAAAATCAAAAACTAAAACTAAAACCTATATGAACATGTGACACTTGAAGTCGTCAACTTCCAAAATCGATGCCATGTTTGCACAATAGATGGCCTACAAAGAATCATGGTTGGGTTAGTCAGCCAAGCAAAGAACAAAACTAGAATCAAGAAAAATGATGCCACCAAAAAAATCTTTTCTTGTTTAGCTACACATAGGTAAAAGTCATGTGTCCACAAGTTGCTCACTGTTCATTCTTCAAGAAGTGAAGAGAAAAAGTTTTGTGACTACAAATCCAGTAAAAGACTTTCCTTGGAGTAGCTCTTTCGACTTTTCATTGTATCCTTTTAAAAAACAAGAAAATTTAATGAATAATTGAAATTGGGGGGGGAGGGGCACAATTTCTCATCGGGGGGAGGTGAAGGTGAAGGATGTTGGCATACATGTAGATTATTTCTTTTTATTTTGTCCCACATCTTCTTTAAACATCAGAACGAGATTATGCTTGAATAAAAACCAACATAATAGTTAATTAATTAGATAATTAATTTTCAATACTTTTGTTTATTTGTTTTTACCTAAAAGTCATTAAAGTTAGTCTCTCTTGCCGATTCAGAAACTTTTTTCCATGAGAATACTTTATAATCAACTATTTTCTTGAAAGACTTTGTAATTATAGCCGAACACTTGTGAGATGGAATGAAACTATAAAAATGAAAAAAATAACATAGAAAACAAGTAAATCATTACTATATTTAAAAATAAAACCACTAACAAGAATATCATAATTTTTAATACAAATAATATTTACATATTTTTTATTCCTCCCATCTGCAATCTCTATTACTAACATAGCACTGCATGCAGAGGAAGGCCCAACATTTGATGATGTCGATGGTGTTGTAAATGGGGAAACTATCAGTGTAAAATGTGGTGTAGAAGATAGTGATATGTCAAAAGTATGCATAGGAGAGACAAAGGGTAGTGGCCTTATATCTGATAAAGGTGATGGTAAAGTTTGTTTTTCACTATCTTTCTATGAATCTAAATATTTGTCTATCTATCTATCTATCTATCTATCTGTCTATCTATCTAGTTATCTATCTATCTATCAATATATCTATTGTCTATTTATCTATCTCCCAATCTATCTATTTGTCTATCTATCTCTATGTCTATCTTTTTATATATCTGCCAATCTATCTATTCGCCTATCTATCTATAAATTTATCTATATAATTGTTTATCTATCTATATGTCTATATGTCTATCTATCTATCTATGTATCTATCTATCTATCTGTATATCTATCTATATATCTATTTTACTTTCTATTTATCTGGTTATCTATCTATCTTTTTAACTATTTATCTGTTTATTTAATTATATGTATATATGCCTATCAATCTAACTATCTATTTATTTATCTATCTATATATCTATCTATTTTTCAATCTATCTATTTGTCAATCTATCTATCTTTCAATGTGTTAATCTCGATCTCTATATATGTATCTATCTATCTACCCTTCTATTTTTCTATCTATCTATCTGTTTATCTAAATATCAATCTATTTTTCTATCTGTGTATCTATCTATCTATTTATATGTCTATCTATCTATCAATCTATAATATATGTGTTTATCTGTCTATCTATCTATATGTATAACTATCTCTCTATCGATATGTCTATCTATTTATCTATTTTTCTGAAAATCTGTCTTTCTATCAATGTATCAATCTATCAATTTGTGTTTGTGTTTTTGTATCGATTTGCCTTTCTGTCTATCTATGTACCTATAGATTTATATATCTACTGATCTATGTCTTAATCTCTCTATCTGTCTATTTATCTATATATCTATGTATCTTTCGGTCTATATATCATTCTATTTGTATATATTTTTACCTATATATCTACCTATATGTCTATCTATTTTTTTATCTATGTATATGTCTACTTGTGTATTTGTCTATCTATCTTTCTTTCTATCTGTCTATCTATCTATATATCTATTTATCTCTCTCTATCAATCAATCTTTCTTTCTTTCTATCTATATGTCTATCTATCTTTCTATCCATCTCTATATGTCTATCTGTCCATATGTTAATATGTATATGTTTTTATCTCACTATAAATGTCTATCTATCTATTTATCTATTTTAATGCTAATCTATCTATCTATCTGAAAATCTATTTATCTATCTATCTATATAGCTATCTATCTTTCTATATGTCTATCTATTTATCTCTCTCTATATGTTTATCTATCTATCTATCTATCTCTCTATATGTCTATCTATCTATCTATTAATTTGTTAAAATGTTTCTCTATCTATCTATCTATTAGACTATTTATGAATTTGTGTATCTATATATCTTTATTTTTGTCTATCAGTCTATATATATATATATATATATATATATATATATCTATCTATCTATCTCTTTATTTTTGTTTCTATTTATTTCCCTATTTGTTTATATATCTATTTTCCTATTTGTCTATGAATCTATCTATGTGTCTCATGTCTATTTATATATATATATATATATATATCTATCTATCTTTCTATCTATAAATCTATCTATGTATCGATCAATATATGTATCTATCTATCTTTCTATATATCTATTTTTATGTCTATTTTTGTATATTTCTAACTATTTATATGTCTATCTATCTATTTATGTATCTGTCAATCAGTTTATCTATTTACATGTCTATATATATATATATATATATATATATCTCTCTCTCTCTCTTTTTATCTGACTATCTTTTTATCTTTCTCTTTGTCTATCTATCAATATATCTATTTATATATCTATCTATCGATCTAACTATTAATTTGTCTATTTGTATATCTGTATATATGTCTATCATTCTATCTATCTTTCTTTCTATTTGTATCTCTATATTTCTGTCTATCTCTTTATCTATCTACCAATCTATATATACGTCATTATTATCAATATCAAAATGTCTAACTATGTAACTTTATGTTTATCTTTTTCTGTGTTTGTATATCTATCTTTTTATCTATATATCTATCTATATTTCTATCTCAATATTTTTTTATATGTCTATGAATCTCGCTCTCTATCTTCTATCTATCTATTTATCTATCTACTAATCTATTTATCTGTAGATCTTTCTATATGTGTAACGAACTATTTGTCTTTCTGCCTATCTGAATATCTATCAATTTATATGTCTATCTATTTATATATATGTCTATATATCTAGCTATATATTTTTTTTATTTTTATCTCTATCTATCTATTTGTCTATCTATCTATCTTAGAAGTGTCAATCAGGCCGGGCCGTCCCGGCATGGCACAAGGCACGACATGATTCAACCGTGCCTGGGCCGGAATGATTTGGTCGTGCCTGGTCCAGCAAGATTCGGCCATACCTGGGCCAGCACGGCACGAAAATTTTTTATGCTTGTGCCCATGTCGTGCTGGTCCATAGTACCAACCATGTCGTGTCGTGCCGAGGCCAACTAGGCCTCGTGCCATGCCTGGCCCGACACAGTATTGTGGCCCATTGGAATGGTACCTCTACACGAGCCGAGTTACCCCAATTTTTTTTAAAATTAGGATTTCAGCATTGCGGCGGCGCGACGGAAAGCCTAAAACCCTAATTTATTTATAATTAGCGGTCGGCGGCTTGACGGCACGCGCCAAAACCCTAATTTTTTTAAATTAGGGGTTAGGCCTGACCGGGCAAAACTCGGTGGATTCGTGTCGCGAGCCTGTGTCTGCATGAACTTCACAGAACCATGTCGAGCCAGACACGACACGGTATAGTAGCCTTGTCGTGCCTGGCCCGGCATGAAAGCATGATCGGGCTAGCCCGGCACATCCCATTTGACACATCTAGTCTATCTACCTATCTATCTATCTATCTGTCTAACTTTCTATCTCTCAATTGACATACCTCTCTATATATTTGTCTATCTATCTGTCTATCTTTCTATTTGTCAACCTATCTATCTATGTACATATCTATCTATCTAACTATATATTTATTTGTCTATCTATATATCTGTATATCTATCTATCTATCTATCTTTCTGACTATCTTTCGATCTTTCTATCTGTCTATCCTTCTATCATTCTATATACCTATCTATGTATCAATCAATCAATCTTTCTTTCTTTCTTTCTTTATATCTATTTGTCTTTCTGTTTATCTGTCTATCAATCAATCAATCAATCTATCTATCTATATATTTATCTATCTATCTTCTATCTGTCTATTTATAAATTTGTCAGTAAGATATATATATATATATGTGTGTGTGTGTGTGTGTGTGTGTGTTTAAGCAGAAAGATATATATTCTATCTGTCTATTTGCTTATCTTTCAATCGGTCTATTTAACTATTATCTATCTATCTTTATATATATCTATCTATTTATCAATTTATCTATTTGTCTATCTTTTTACTTATCTATTTGACTATCTATCTATATATAATTATTTATATATGTCTATCTGTCTATATGTTTATCTATAGATCTATTTATATGTCTATCTATCTATATGTCTAGTTTTTTTTTCTCTATGTGTATATTATCTATCTATCTATTTATCCATTTAAATGATCTATATTTATTATAATCATTCTATCTGTCTATTTATATATATGTTTATCTATATATATATATATTTATCTATCTATATATTTATCTATCTATATATTTTTCTATTTCTTTATCTATCTCTCAGTCATTATATCTATTTATCTATCTATCTATCTATCTATCTAATTATCTTTCTTTTTGTATAAATGTCTATGTGTTTACTTGTGTATCTATCTATATAATTATTTGTATATCTATTTCTATATATTTATCTATTACTATATATGTTTATCCCTATTTCTCTCTATTTGTATATCTACCTATCTATCTATTTGTCTATCTATCTATTTATCTATATATGAGTCTATTAGTCTATCTATCTATTTGTCTATCTGTCTATCTATCTATCTTTCTTTCTTTCTTCTCCCTTTCTTTTTATCTCTATATATATATTTCTATATATCGGTTTATCTATCTATCTGTATATTTATCTATCTATCTAATTGTATATCTTCCTATCTATCTATCTTTATATCAATCTATCTATCTATCTATGTATTTGTCTATCTATATATTTGATTATAAATCTATATGATATATATGTCTATTTCACAATCTATCATTGTATCTGTCTATCTATCTATCTATCTATTAGTTTATCTTTTTATCTATATATCTATATATCTATCTTTCTTTATATATTTATTCTAGTTTATATGTTTATCTATGTATATTTTTAACTATTTATCTATATATGTCTATATATATATATATATCAATTATCTATATATGTCGATATGTATATCTATATATCTAACTAACAATCTAAATGTCTAACTTTCTACCTATCTTTCAATCTATCTATATATTTATTTATCCATTTATTTGTGTATCAATCAATCTCTTTATATATATGTCAATCATTCTTTTTATCTATCTATCTATGAATTTGTCTACCTACTTATTTGTCTATCTATCTATCAATCTATCTATATATTTATCTATGTAACTATCTATCTATTTATCTATATATCTATCTTTTTATTTTTCTACCTATCTCTCTATTTGTTTATCTATATGTTTAAATATTTATCTTTCTTTCTTTATTTGTGTTTATCTTACTATATAATCATCTATCTATTTGTCTATTTATTTAATTAATATCTTTCTATCTCTCTATCTGTAGCCTATGTATCTATCTATCTATATATTTGTCTATCTGACTATCTATCTATCTATTTATTAATCTATATTTCTATATATCTATCAATCTATTTATTTGTATTTTTGTCTATTAATCAATCAATCTATCTATATACCTATTTATATGTTTATCTATGTATACAAAATATTTATCTATCATTCTATCTATCAAACTATCTATCTATTTTACTAACTTTCTTTGTATCTATATGTCTATATGTCTATCTTTCTATCTACCTACCTATCTATCTATCTATCTATCTATGTATCTATTTATCTATCTATATGTTTATCTGACTATCTGCCTATCTAACTATCTATCTATCAATCTATGTATCTATCTAACTAATTATCTATCTATCTGACCAAATTTATATCTACCTATATATATATATATCTTTCTATATGTCTATCTTTCTATTAATCTATTCTTCTCTTTCTGTTTCTTTCTAACTATCTATTTTTCTATCTAACTTTATATATGTATGTCTATTTTTTTATATATCTATCTATCTATCAATCTATCTATATATCTATTTATATGTCTATATGTTTATCTGTCTATCTATATATCTATCTATCAATCTTTTTTGCATAATTATTGATCTGTCTATCTATCTATATCTATTTGACTATCTATTTATCTATTTATCTTTCTATCTATTTATATATCACTCTAGATATCTTTTGATCCATCTATCTTCCTATCTATATATCCTTTAATCTATCTATCTATTTATATATTTATTTATTTATCTATCAATATGTATAATCATCTATCTATCTATTTATCTATGTATTTATCTATTTATCTTTCATTATGTTTATCTATCAAACTTCCTCTCTTTTTACCTATTTTAATGTATAACTATATATATTTCTAATTGTTTATCTGTCTATCTAGCAATCTATTTATCTGTCTATCTAGCAATCTATTTATCTGTCTATCTATATAACTATCGATCTACCTATCTATCTGACTATCTATCTATCTATCTATCTGACTATCTATCTATCTATCTATCTGACTATCTATCTATCTATCTATTTATCTATCTATCTACCTATTTGTCTATATATCTATTTGTAGATTTATTTATCTGTCTAAATGACTATCTATATATATATATAAATATTTATTTGTATATCAGTCTATCTATCTACCTATCTTTCTATTTATTTTTCAATCTATTTATCTTTCTATCTATCTAACTATCTAATTATCTATCTATCTATAAACCTATCTATATTTCTATATATTTATATGTATACCAATGTATCTTTCTAACTATTTATCTATATATATTTCTATCTATGTATCCTACTATATATATATATATATATATATATATATATATATATATCTATCTATCTATATGACTATCTATCAATCTATCTATCTTTCTATTATTTTATATGTCTATATGTGTATCTATTTATCTGTCTATCTATCTTTATTTTTATTTTTCTATCTATCTATCTATCTATCTATTTGTCTATATATCTATCTATCTATCTATCTAACTTTCTATCTATAAATCTATATCTGTTAATTTATCTATATATCTATCTATATATCTAGCAATATACATATCTGTATATCTTTCTATTTGTCTATCTATCTGCCTATCTTTCTATCTTTCTACCTACCTAATTATCTATCTGTATATCTTTGTATCTATCTATCTATCTATCTATCTAGATATCTATTTATCTGACCATCTGTCGATGTATTTATCTATCTATCTATCTATATGTTTGTTTCTCTATCTGTCTATTTTTGTATTTGTCTATCTAACTATTTGTCTATCAATGAATATGATTATATTTCTATAGGTCTATCTTACTATGTATCTATCTATTTATCTATTTATTTGTCTATCCACTACAAGAAAAATTAGTTTTATCTAGGAATTTTAGCTAGGGATCAATCCCTAGCTAAATTGTGACGGATTAGCTAGGGAATAGCAAAGATTAATAATTTTTTTTTGAAAAAAAAGCAAAGGATTAGCGACGGAAAATTTTTCGTAAATTCCATTCAAGAAAAGCTATAGATTTAGCGACGGATTTTGCGACGGATTTTGCAACGGATTAGCGATGGAATATTTTCGTAAATTCCTTTCAAAAAAAGTGGGGATTTGAGCGACGAATTTAGCAATGGAAAATTTTTGTAAATTCCACTTAAGAAAAGCGGGAATTTTAGCGATGGATTTAACTACGAAATATCCCTAGCTAATTAAAGCCTTAAATTAGCACCGTATTTAGTGATTGATATTCCATTGTTAATAAAATCCTTGATTTGGCGACGAATTTAGTGACGGAATATCCGTCGCTAATAAAACCCTTAAATTAGCGACGGAATATCCATTGCTAATAAAATTCTTGATTATGTGATGGATTTTCCCTTGCTAATTAAATCCATGATTTAGCGACGGATTTAACGACAGATTTAGCGATGAATTTTCCTTTGCTAATAAAAACCATGATTTAGCAACAGATTTAGTGATGGATTTTCCTTTGCTAATAAAAAATGATTTTGCGATAGATTTAGCGACTGATTTTCTCATGCTAATAAAATCCTTGATTTTGAGATGGATTTATGGATAGATTTTTCCTTGCTAATATAATCCATGATTTTGTGACGGATAAAGCGACGAACTTTCTCTTGCTAATAAAATCATTGATTTTGCGACTGATTTAGTGATGACTATCCCTTGCTAATTAAATCTGTATTTTAGTTACGAATATAGCGAGCGAATATTTCTAGCTAATAAAATCCATAAATTAATGATGGATTTAGCGATGAAATTTACGTAGAAAATGAAATGCTAAATTTTGCGACGGATTTAAGGATAGAATTTCCCCAGCTAATAAAATTTGTAATTTAGCGACGGATTTAGCGACATTTTTTCTCGAGCTAGTAAAATCCATAATATAGCGACGAATTATCTCTACCTTATAAAATTTATAATTTAGTTATGGATTTAGCGACAACATTTTCCTAGCCAATATTTAATTATATAATTTTTTTATTTATTATTTTTTTAATATTTTATTTAAATTTGTTTATTAAATTTATGTTATTGGTCTATAGATGAGCAATCCATGAAATGCATTTTCCTCGTAAAATCAAAAAAATGATATTATAAATACTTAATTTAAAATATATAAAAATAAAAAAAATTATATTATTAAGGCTAAAATAACTATTTTAATGATGCATTAATTTTATAAAAAATTATACAAAAAAATTTTCTAAAATTTTTAATTAAGAAACTAAATAATTTAAATTAAAGTAACATTAAATATTTAATTCAATAAGTAAGCTAATTTTTTCGATAATTTAAAAATTAAATTAACTTACATTAAAATTTCTAATAATTTAAATGTAAATTAATTCATTGTATGATAAAATATAAAATAATTTCATAAATATCTTAATTGACAAATAAACTAGTAAATATTAATATTATTATAAGTATTAAAAAAATTTTATGATTATATAAAACTTTTAGAAAAATAAATAATACAAATCTTGAAAATCTTGAAATATAATAACAATATAATTTTTTTCAATATAAGTTAAAAGAAAATAAAATAATAATTATAAATAAATATATAGATGTTTAATCCTAGAAAAATTTATAAAAATTAAATAATTGAGTAATATTTTTACAATTAGCTTTAAACATTAAGTTTTTATTTCATGATATCTTTGTAAAAATAAATATAATTCTTAAAAATTTATAATCATAAAATAAAAATTTTTATAGATTTTATAACAT
>JAREIK010002173.1:0-22500 GCA_029783825.1 Sapria himalayana | reverse complement strand
GTTGTAAGGAACTCATTTTACTTTAATTTGATTACTCAAACTTCATTCACTATTAGTGTTGCAATATGCATGCTTGTATTTTTATTCCTTCATTCCTCAATGTGCTTGTATGTGTTGCTTGCTACTTTGAATGTAAGATACACAATAAAGTGATGTTGCATTTCCTGCTAGTATGCTAAATATTTGTGATTTCATTTTATAGTAAAATCCTAATTTTTAAGTAGTAGTTAGTGGTGAAGATGGTCCCTTCTTTTTTTAATGTCACATCTTAATAGGAATCATAATTGCTGAATTTTGATTTATTCTTATCCCATTGCAAATGTGATGTGTAGACAATTATAGAATGTTAATAAAATAAATAATTATTTTTTTAAGAATTAATTTTGTTCCTATTAATTGTATTTTACTAATGATTTACTTTTTGATAATTAGTCTCACTTCCATGGTCATTATATGATTGTGGAATATTGAACCATCGTGGGAGACAAAAAGGCTGATTCAACTCCATCACAATCAGAACCTTTGATACTACTATCATTTTTCTTGAATAAATGGCAATGAACATCCGCACTCTATAAATGGAGGAAGGAAACTAAAATGGTGGGTAAGAACGTTCCAACTATTTGATTAATTGCTTTTGATCCTTTTGAAAGAATGATTCCTTGCCTCATCATTTTAGAACTGCCTAGATTTCCATGTGCCATGGTACCAAGCGCCAATGCCAGCGATGATGAGTGATGCACATGTGCTGGCATGTGGTTTAGTGTTAGTGGGTACATGGTCTAGCATCCAGCAATGCAATGAGATGTGGTATTGTGGACGTGTAGCTATGGTGCATAACTATGTGAAAGTGCACGGTGTGTGCGTGGTGCAATGAACATGCATGTGTGCTTGATGTACTGGACGTGCACCATGTGTATGTTTGATGCAGCCATGGTGTAGTGTGTGCAACATGTGGGTTGTGTTCATTGGGTTCTTTTTTTATATGTATCAAAGAGAGTGATTTTATATGTAGAATCAAGCGTGTAAAAATTGTATAGTTGTTATGAAAGTGGCCACTACTTTGGTGGTTTCATTACTATTTGACTAATATAGTAAATGTTGAAAGTTAAGTGTGTAATGAAAAATATTAAATTTATTTTATTTTTATCTAGCATAGTTTTTTTATTTACTATTTTATGACAAGAACTCATGGAGGAACGTATGACAGCTGTATCTCAGTAAGTTGAGCATTTTATGGATCTTCAGATAACTCTTTTGAAGGAAGAAATCCAAGAAATGAAAGAAGTGAATGATGAGAAGAAAGAAATGAAGAATGTAATGTAATAGTAGATGACCTATATGGAGTCATAGTTAGTGACCTTAATGAGACAGATAGCACACCGAGTTATGATAGAGCACCCAAGCAGGAGAGTCTAGCACAAATGCATAAGCTAATGATGAAGATGATGATTTAGTTTTAAATGATTATATAACTATGTTATGTTTTTGTTTTAACCATGTAACATTTGTATCGTAAATATTTTTGAACTATTTTGGTTTTTGTTAATTATAAAAAATGGTTTATATTATATGTTTTTATTAAATTTAATATAAAATTTTAAAAATATGTAATCAATTTTATTTGTAAATAAAAAAAATTGTGAAAAAAGTGTTGAAATGAAAATAGATAGGAATTTTTACCTCGCTAATTTAGATAGGAAATTTTTAGTATATATTCAATCAATAAATATTAATTTCTAATCTTAAGTACTATAAAAATTACTAAGGGAGAAAATACAATTAGTTAGGGAATTTTCGTTGTACAAATATTTGCTAGGGAATTTTTTTTTCTTGTTAAAATTCTGAGATGAGCACTTTAGGTTTGGATTATTTATATCATTAATCTGTCTACCTATTTTTAAGTCTATCTATCTATCAATTTGTATATCTTACCATATGACAATCTATCTTTCTATCAAACTATGAGTCTATCGATCTGCTTATCTATCTTTATATCTATATGTCTATATTTCTATCTACTTGTCTATCTGTCTATCTTTCTATCTATCTATCTACCTATCTATCTATCTATCTATATGTTGATTTATTTTTCAATCTATCATTCTTTCATCCTATCTATCTATCTATGTACTTGCATATCTATCTACCTATCTGCATATCTAACTATCTATATATTTGTCTACCTATCTATCTGTCTATCTATTTGTCTGTCTATATGTGTAATTTGTCTTTTTGTTAATCTTCATTTCTATCTATTTGTCTATATGTCTATCTATAAATCTACCTATATATCTATCTGTTTATTTGTATATATATCAATCAACCAATCAATCTATTTGTTTATCTATCTATCTATCTATATGTCAATCAATCAATCAATCAATCTACCTATGTGCATATTTGCCTATCTTACTATCTGCCTATTTGCTAATCTACATAACTTCCAATCTGTGTATCTTCCAATTTCATAACTATCGATCTGCCTATATGACTATTTTCCTATCTATCTACCTGTCTTTATGTCTATCTATATATCTATTTATTTGTTTAACTTTCTATCTTTCAGTCTATCTATCTAGATTTATATTTAATTATCACTCTATATGTCTATCTATCTATCTATCTATCTATCTATCTATCTTTCTTTCTATCTTTCTATGTGTCAATTTGTCCATCTATCTATCTGTATACCTATATATATGGTTATCTATACATTTATCTATAAATTTGTCTATCTATCTATCTATCTATCTTTCTATCTATCTATCTATCTATTTGTTTATTTGTCTATCTGTCTACCTATCATTTTGTCTATCTATCAATCTATCTATGTGTCTATCTATTTGTCTTTCTATTTATCTATCTGTCTACCTGTCTATCTATATTTTTTTCTATCTGTCAATTTGTATATCCATCTATCTATCTATTTGTCGATATGTCTATATGTCTATGGGTCTATATGTCTATCTGTCAATCCATCAATCTATCTATATGTCTATCTGTCTATCTGTCTATCTGTCTATCTATTTATGTGTATATTTATATATCTTTGATGTCTATCTGTCTACATGTCTACCAATCTAAAAATTTAACTAACTAACTATCTATCTATCTACTTATTTGTCTATCTGTCTATCTTTATATCTAACTATCTATATTTTTATCTATCTATCAATCTTTCTATCTATTTTTCAATTTGTATATCTATCTATCTTTCTATTTGTCTATCCTTATATCTTTCAATATGTTTATTTGTCTATCTATAAATCTATCTATCTGTCTATCTATGTATCTATCTATCTATCTATGTATCTATCTATCTATCTATCTGTCTGTTTGTCAATCTGTCTATTTGTTTATATGTATATCTAACTATAAGTCTATGTATCTAAATGTCGAATTGTGTATTTTCCTATCTGTCTGTCTATCTATCTATCTATTTATTGATCTAAATATCTATTTGCCTATCTATTAATCTTTCTATATATCTATTAGTCTATTTGTATATTTGTCTATCTGTCTATATGTCAATCTTCCTATCTATAAATTTGAATATCTATCTGTTTGTCTATCTGTCTATATGTCTAGCTATCTAGCTATTAATCTATCTATTAGTCTATATCTTAATTGTCTATTTTTCTATCATTCTATCTATATATCTATCTATCTAATTGTCTATTTGTCTATCAATTAATCAATCAATCTATCTTTTATCTCTCTATATAATGATCTATTTATCTATTTGCCTATTTATCTATATTTCTGTTTATCTATCTATTTGTCTATCAATATATCTACCTATCTATCAATTAGTCTATCTATCTATTTATCTATCAATCTATCTATATATATGTTATATCTAATTGCTATCTATCTATCTTTTTTTTTGTTTTTATCTATCTATATATTTATCTATTTATATATCTATCTCTCTATCTATCTATTTGTCTAGTTATCTATCTATCTATCTATCTATATATCTAGAACTCTATCTATATATCTATCTAACTAACTATCTATCTGTTTGTCTATCGGTCTATTTATCTATCTGACTATCTATCTATTTGTCTATCTATGTATTTGTCTATCTATCTATCTAACTATCTATCTACCTATTTGTCTATCTATCGATCTATTTATCTGCCTGTCTGTCTATCTATCTATATTTCTATATATTTATCTATCTATTTGTCTATCATCTCTCGATCTATCATTCAATCTATCTTTTTATTTGTCTATGTATTAATCTATCTATCTGTCTGTCTGTCTATCTGTCTATCTATCTATATTTCTATATATTTATCTATCTATTTGTCTATCATCTCTCGATCTATCATTCAATCTATCTTTTTATTTGTCTATGTATTAATCTATCTATCTATCTATCTATCTATTTATAAGCATAACTATCTATCTGTCTACTTATCTTTCTATATATCTATCTATATATCAATCTATATATCTAAATGCCTATCTATCTATATATCTATCTATCTATATATCTATATTTGTATATATCTATCTATCTATCTATCTATTTATGTGTTTGTCTGTTTTTCTATCAATCTAGGTTTCTATCCTTTTGTATATCCAACATTCTATTTATCTATCAATCTATCTATCTATTTGTTTATCTTTCTATATATATATATATGTCTAATTATCTTTTTGTCTATATATTTGCCTATTTATATATATTTCTATCTATCTTTCTGTCTATCTTTCTATGTGTCTATCTTTCTACATCTCTCTATCTGTCTATATATCTTTCTACCTATATATCAATTTATATGTCTATCTATCTACCTGTCTATATATCCATCTATCTAACTATCTATTTTTATATCAATATGTCAATCTATATATCGATCTATCTATCAATCAGTCTATCTATCTATCTATCTATCTATCAATCTATCTATATATCTATCTAAAATTTCTTAATCTATTTATCTATCTATCTATTTATCTATCTATTAAATTATCTTTTTATTTAATTATCTATTTGTCTATCTATCTGTCTAAATATCTAACTATCTATTTGTCTTCTATCTATCTTTCTATCTATCTATATGTCTATCTATCTATCTATCTCTATATCTATCTATCTATCTATCTATCTATCTCTATATCTTTCTATTTGTCTATCAATATATATATTTATTTATCCATATATCTATCGATCTATCTATCTTCCTATCAATCAATCAATTATCTATCATTCCATATCGATCTATCTATTTATCGATCTATCTATCAATCAATATATCAATCTATCTATCTATCTATTTGTCTTTCTATATATCTGTCTATTTGTCTAACTATATATCTATCTATATATCTAACAATCTATCTATCTATCTATATATCTTTTAATTTATCTATCTACCTATCTGTTGATCTATCTATTTAAGAAATTATCTATATAACTATATATCTATTTAACTATCTAACTATCTAGCTTTTTATCTATTTTTCTATCTATCTATCTATCTGTCTACATGTCTGTTTGTCTAACTTTCTATCTATCATTCTATATATCTTTCTACTATCTATCAATGTATCTATCAATCTATGTGTCTACCTATATAGCTTTTCACCTGTCTACTTGTTTATTTGTCTATTTGTCTATCTTTCTAACAATTTATTTGTCTATCTTTCTAACAATTTATTTGTCTATCTTTTTATATGTCTATTTGAATATCTATCTATTTATCTATCTTTCGTTCTTTATATATGTCTGTCTATCTATCTATATATCTATTTATATATCAATATATCTATCTATCATTCTATCATTCTAATTGTTTATCTATCTATTTATCTATCTATTTTCTCTTTATGTCTATCTATCTATTGATATATCTATCTATCTGTTTGTCTATTTGTCTACCTAGTTAAATATCTATTTATCTATCTATCTTTTTATATGTCTATTTGTCTATTTGTTTATCTTTCTATCTATATATTTCTCTTTTTGTCATTCTATATATCTATATAGTTGTATAATTGTCTATCTTTCAATCTAACTATCTTTCTAATTAACTATATATCTAACTATCTTTCAATCTATCTATTTTCTTATTTGTCTATTTTTCTATCTATATATGTATCTATTTATCTAATTGTCTATTGATCTAGCTGTCTATATGTCTATATGTCTATTTATAAATCTGTCTATGTGTCTATATATCTATGTGTCTATCTGTCTATCTATCTATTTATCAATCTTTGAATCTGTCTATCTGTCAATTTATATATCTATCTATCTTTCTATTTATTTGTCTATTTGTCTATCTATCTATATATATGTTTATTTGTCTATTTATCTATCTATCAATCAATCAATCTATCTATCTTCCAATGTGTCTTATTCTCTATCAATCTTTTTATTTATTTAATTATCTATATATTTTTTTATGTATGTATTTATCTGTCTATTTGTCTGCTTATCTATTTAATTGTCAATTTATCTATCTATCTTTTTGTCTTTTTATATAGGTATATATTTGTCTATTTTTCTATCTATCTATCTGTCTATTTGTCTATCTGTCTATCAATCTATCTATATATCTAATATATGTCTAACTCTACATATGTCTAACTTTAAATCTTTCTATCTAGCTATCTATTAATCTCTCTATCTGTCTATATACACACACACACACACACACACACACACACACACACACACACACATATATATATATATATATATATATATATATATATATATCTAACAATCAATTTATTTATTTATCCATTAAACTGTCTATTTATCTTTCTCAATCTATCTGTCTATCAACCTATCTATGTATATGTCTATCTTTTATCTATCTCTAATCTATTTATCTATTGATATATATATATATATATATATATATATATATATATATATATATCTATCTATCTATCAATCTATCAATCTAAGTATGAATGTATCTATCTTTCTTTCTTTCTATCTATTTATCAATCTATCTATCTATATGTCTATCTATTATTTGTCAGTCTGTCTACCTATTTATTTATCTATCTCTATATCAATTTGTCTATATTTTTATATATTAATCTATCTATCTTATATCTGTCAATCTGTTTATCTATATATCTATCTATGTATCTCTATTTCTTTCTATCTATCTTTTTGTCTATATGTCTAACTTTTTATCTATATGTTTGACTATCTATTTATCTTTCAATCTCTTTATCTATCTATATGTTTATTTATTTTTTTGTCTATCTTTATATATGTATATCTATCTATTAATCTATCTATATACTTCACTATCTATCTATCTATCTCTTTATATATATATATATATATTAGCTTATCTATCTATATATCTGTCTATCTATCTATGTATTAGTCTATCTGTCTATATAAATATATAGATTGATAGATATCTATCTATATATCTATCTAACTATCTATCAGTTTATCTATCTATCTATCATTTTATCGATTTATCTATCAATCTATGTGTGTACTATCTATCTACTGATATATCTAACTATCTATATATATTTTTATCTATCAATTTTTCCAACTATCTATTGATCATTATATCTATCTATCTATCTATATGTCTATTATTTATCTATTTATCTATATGTCTATCTATATTTCTATTTATCTATCAATAAATCAATCAATAAATCAATCGACCTATCTATCTATTTATCTATATATTTAGATCTATATCTGTATACCTCTCTATCTTTCTATCTATCAAAATATATATCAATTTGTCTATCTTTATATCTATCAATCTATCAATCTGACTATTTATAAATCGAGCTATCTATCTATCTAAATATTTGTCTATCTCTGTATACGTCAATATTCAATCTATTTATATGTTTATTTTCTGTCTATCATTCTATCAATTTTCTATCTTTCTATATATTAACTTTTTATCTATATAATTATCTATCTATTTATATATCTATCCGTCTATCTTACTACTTATTTATCTTCTATCTATCTATCTATATGTTTTTCTTCCTAATTATCAATCTATCTTTCTGACTATTTTTCAATTTATCTATCTATCTATATGTCTGTATGTTTATCTGCTTATCTATATATCTATCTATCTATATGTTTATATGTCTATCTATCTATGTATCTATCTGTTTATCTTTAAATTTATCAATGGGTCAATCTATTAATCTTTATATATCTGGTTTCTATATGTCTATCAATATATCTATCTTTCTATCTATCTTTGTATTTATCTATGTATCCATCTAAATATCTATTTGTATATCTTTATATATCCTTATCTATCTATGTATCTATCTATCTATCTATCTATCTATCTACCTATCGGTCTATATATTCGTATTTCTATCAAAGTATTAATCTATCTATATATCTATCTATCTTTCATCTATCAATCTATCGGTCTATCTATCTATATATCTATCTGACTATCTTTCTATATATATATATATATATCTATCTATCTATCAGTCTATCTATTTATCTATATATCTTTCTATCTTTCTAACTATTTATATGTCTAACTATTTATTTGTATATCTATCTATCTGTCTATGCATATATTTGTATATATGTTTATCTATCTTTCTATCTATCAATCTATTCGTCTATCTTACTATTTTTCTATCTATATATTTATTTATTTATCTATCAATCTATTTATTTGCCTATCTATTTATATAGCTATCTGTATATCTATCTATCTATCTGTTAATTTTCCTATCTATCTATTTGTCAATATGTCTATGATTAAATCAATGATTGTGTCAATTTATTAATCTGTCTAACTATTGATCTATCTATCTATCTATCTATCTATCTATCTATTTATCTATCAATCTATCTATTGGTATATCTGTCTATGTATCTATTTGTCTATTTGTCTATCTATCTATGTGTATATCTATTTATCAATCTATCAACATATCTGTCTATCTATCTATATGTTTATCTATTTATTTGTCTATCTATCTATCTATCTGTCTATGTATCTATCTGTATATGTATCTATCTGTCTAACTATCCTTCTAAATAACTATCTATCTTCCCATCTTTCTATCTAACTACCTGTGTCTTTTTCTATTTGTATATCTGTTTATCTGTCAATCTATCTATGTGTCTATATGTCTATCGATCTTTCCAATAACAGTCTATCTATCTATCTATCTATCTATCTATCTATCTATCTATGTCTTTATCTATTTATATGCTTATCTATCTATCTATTGATCTATGTGTTTATCTATTTATATGCTTATCTATATATCTGAGTATATGTCTATCTATCAATTTTTCTTTGTGTCAATCTTTCTATCTTACTTTCTTTTTATCATTTATCATTTACTCAATCAATCAATCAATCTTTCTATCTATATGTCTATCTGTCTATCTGTCTATCTGTCTATCTTTTATTTATCTATCTATCTTTCTTTCTTTCTATATATCTATCTATATATTTATCAATCAATCTATCTAATATCTTTCTGCCTATCTGTATATTTGTATATATATCAAACTATTTATCAATCTATTTATGTATCAATTTGTCTATCTTTATATCTATCAATCTATCTACCT
Organism: Sapria himalayana; assembly: GCA_029783825.1. NCBI lineage: Eukaryota > Viridiplantae > Streptophyta > Magnoliopsida > Malpighiales > Rafflesiaceae > Sapria > Sapria himalayana. The sequence goes on along the minus strand of JAREIK010002173.1, from coordinate 12,914 downwards.
GACTATCTGTCAATCTATTTATATAATTAACAAACTATTTATCTATCTGTATATTTGTCAATATATCTATCTTTCTATCTATATAAATAATTATATGTCTATCTTTATATTTATGTATATATTTATATGTTTATTTATCTATCTATCTAATATTCAATCTATCTATTTTTCTATTTATCTATCTCTTTACTTCTCTAACTAACTAACTAACTATCTATCTATCTATCTATATTTCTATATATCTATTTATCTATCTATTTGTTTATTTGTTTATCTATTTTTATGTTTATCTATCTATCTATCCATCTATCTCTTTATCTATCTTTATGTCTATTTGTCGATATGTCTATCTATCTATCTATTTATATGTCTATCTTTTTATTAGACTATTTGTCTATCTGCCTATCTTTGTTTCTATCTAGCTATCTACCTATCTACCTGTTTACTTATCTATGTGCCTACCTGTCTACCTATATACATGTCTACCTATCTACCTATCAATCTGTCTACCTGCCTACCTATTTACATGTCTACCTGTCTACATGTCTAACTATTTACCTGTATACCTATCTACCTATCGACCTACGGATTGTCTACCTATTTTCATGTCTATCTATCTACTTATTTACATGTTTATCTATCTATCTATGTATATATGTGTCAATATGTCTATCTCTCTATCTATCAAGCTATCTATCTATCTATATATCTATCTATCTATTTATCTGACTATTTATCTATCTGTCTATCTAATTATATGTCTATCTGTCTATTTGTTTATCTATCTATCTACCTATCTTTCTGTCTAGCTATCTATCTATCTATCTATATATTTTTTAATCTATATCTCTATCTATCTGTCTGTCTGTCTATCTTTCTATCTATATGTATGTCTATCGATTTGCCTATTTATCTATCTATCTATCCATGTATTAGTCAATTTATCTAACGATCAATCTATGTATCTTTATTTCAATCAATCTATCTATCTTTTTATATATATATCTATCTATCTATATGTTTGTCCATAAATATGTTTATCTATCAACTATCTATTTATCAATCTATTTATATATCAATTTGTCTATCTTTTTATCTATCAATCTATCTATGTGACTATATACCAATATATCTATCTATCTATATGTCTGTCTGTCTATCTATTTTTATATATGTCTATCTTTTTATCTATATATCTTTCTAAATGTCTATCTTTATATTTGTCTATTTATCTATATGTTTATTTTTTTAACTTTCTATCATTCTATCTATCTATTTATATATTTATCTAACTATCTATTTTTCTATCTATCTAACTAACTATCTATATGTTTATATTTCTATTTATATATCTATCTATCTATTTGTTTATTTGTTTAACTATATATATATCTATCTATCTATCATTATATCTTTCTATCTATCTATCTGTCTATCAATCAATTAATCAATCGATCTATCTAGCTAACTGTCTATATATCTATTTATCTAATTATCTATCTATGATCCTGGCCTACTTGTCCATTTGTTTACCTATCTAAGTGTCTACTTTTTTTTTAAAAGGTTTATTTTATTAAAACTTATACCCTCTCTTTTGGCGGAGGAATACCATTTTTACAAGCTATAAAACTACCCTTTGCCCCCTTACACCCTTTTAAATTACAAAAAAGAAATCTCTTAATTCTACCATTCTAGGTACACTTTATGGAAAACATAAGAGATGATCTCTTAATCTTTTAAATGCTGTTTTGTTATGGCATTTTCTTCTTTTCCCAAATCCTTTAGGTGCTAATTGTTCTGTTTTTCTGAAGAGTAAGATACAATTTTTGTTCTTCTTCTCCCCCCTATTCTGATTGCTTGTTCTGCATGCTCTTTAATCCTTTTCCTTCTCACATTTCAGCTTGCACCAAATACAAACAAAACACCAAAAAACCAGCTACCTCTTACCTTATACCTTACCATACTGCTGCCTTTCCCTAGCCTTCTTCGTACTCAATTTTAAAGCAAGCTTCAGACTGCAAATCTTAACAAACCAGCAAACTACACAGGACATCACAAAAATTTCCGTTCCCGGGCAGTCTATCTCTTGCCTTTGCTGTCTTTTTTCTGATATATTAGCTGTATTCCTGTAGGATAGAGTACCTTATACCTTACCATACTGCTGCATTTCCCTAGCCTTCTTCGTACTCCATTTTAAAGCAAGCTTCAGACTTTTTATAAACATAAACTAACATTTTTATAAACATAGACTAACATAACTTCAAATTCACAACTTTTCCAACTTCCTCCCTCATCCGTAAAACTGTCCATGAATACCTGCAAATCATAACAAACCAGCAAACTACACAGCACATCACAATTATTTCCTTTCCCGGGCAGTCTATCTCTTGCCTTTGCTGTCTTTTTTTCTGATATATAAGCTATATTTCTGTAGGATAGAGACAAAAACCCAAACTATATATACACTTTATGGAAAGCATAAGATATAATTTCTACTCTTCTTCTCCCCCCCTATTCTGATTGCTTGTTCTGCATGCTCTTTAATCCTTTTCCTTCTCACATTTCAGCAACTCTTTAACCTTCTCCTTGCTAGCATACAGCCTGCACCAATTACAAACAAAACACCAAAAAACCAGCTACCTCTTACCTTATACCTTACCATGCTGCTGCCTTTCCCTAGCCTTCTTCGTACTCCATTTTAAAGCAAGCTTCAGACTTTTTATAAGCATAAACTAACATTTTTATAAACATATACAAACATAACTTCAAATTCACAACTTTTCCAGCTTCCTCCCTCATCCGTAAAACTGTCCATGAATACCTGCAAATCATAATAAACTAGCAAACTACACAGCACATCACAATCATTTCCTTTCCCGGGCAGTCTATCTCTTGCCTTTGCTGTCTTTTTCTGATATATAAGCTGTATTCCTGTAGGATAGAGACAAAAAACCAAACAATATATATATTCTGTTATCCCCTTAGACTTGTGCCCAATTGCCTCTCCAAGTTCCTACAAATCCTAACATATGGATAAGCCATTTTATCCAGCTTAGCTATTCCAACGAATTTATTGGGAATATCATTCCCATTAAATTCTTGTGTTCCCCTATGTATACCCTCTTTTTCCAACTTGTCTGCTAATGCATTAACCTCCCTATAGATATGTGAGATTGTGGCCTCCAGCTCTTCCATTAATTCTCTTATATTTTCCATATCTACCTCATGTTTCCACATTTGTAATCTATTTGAAGCTAGCCCCTCTAGTAGCTTAGAATCCACTTGAATTTGTATCTTCTTAAGATTTAAACTTTTACAAATCTGAAGCCCCCTGAGCAAGGCATGTATTTCAGAGTGTAAGGCTGAATTAGACTTATTTTTCATAGTAAATGCTTTAATAATCTTACCTTGTGCATCCCTAATCACTCCCCCTCCACCCGCTATTCCCATATCTCTATTAAAACTACCATCTGTGTTAAGAGCAAAAGTTCCATTTGGTGGTTTAATCCAAGAAACTCTTTTCAGACCTGACCATCCCTCTTTCCTAATACTTAGCCCCCATTTAATTCTTAGATTTTTTGATATATTAATGTTAACAGTTTTAATAGGCTTTAGAGCAGAAATAATTGAGATTTCCTTTTTTATATCCTTCAGAATTTCTTCTGAATTCATTTGTATTCCTTCAAACCTACTTTTATTCCTAGCTTTCCATATACCCCAAATAATTACTAAGGGAATATTATTCCTAAACCAGATTTGAATCTGGCTTTTAGGTTTTTCATTGTTCCAGTTTATCAATCTATTCTCTAGTTTATCGTTTGGCTGTCCCCCTGTATTATCAAGCTGATTCCATATCTCCCCCGCTATTTTCCCATTTGAAAAAAAGATGATCCGTGCTTTCTATTTCTGAGTGACAACATTCGCATCTAGAGACCAACTTTATGCCTTTCCTCTGTATATTAAAATCCACTGGTGTGGCTTTAATGAGTGTTCTCCACATTAATATTTTCATTTTCTGTGGAGCATCACCTTTCCAGAATATTTTAAATATCGGTCTATGCCTGTGCTTTTTTCTTAATATGTTTTTTGCTGATTTAAGAGTGAATTTTCCTTCTGCGGTTAACATCCATTTTCATCCGCTTTTATTCAATCTAGAATGAGCTTCAACTATCTCTTTTTGCTTTATCATCAATTTCCATGCTTTAGACGCTTTTTTGGAACTTTCCATTGCTCATTTTCCCCTCCATACTTGAGACGCATAAAATTTGCCCACAAGCTTTTGTTTTCTTTCAATCTCCACCAGCCTTTGCAGGCCCATGCCTTTGCCATATCTTCAAGGCTAGTAAAACCTAGACCTGCTTCCTCCTTGGGAAAGCATAAATCCTCCCACTTTTGCCAATGTAATTTTGGCTTACCTTCTTTCTTACCCCATAAAAAATCAGCCATGTGCTTTTCCAGTCTCTTTATGACCTTTTTTAAAGGATGCATAACGGTTAGAATATGAGCCAGTGAACCCTGTAAAACATGTGTAATTAGTATAATTCTACCTCCCATGCTTAAGAGATTTTCCTTCCAATCCGCTATTTTATCCTTCATTCTTGCAACTTGATAATTTAAATATTCTTCTTTTAATCTTCCTTCATATATAGGACAACCCAGGTACATCAATGCACCTTTCTTCTGGGTGAAACTTGTAATATTCGAAACCCTTTGAGCCACTTTATTTGGTGCTTTTTTTGCAAGCATAAATTGACACTTTTTTTTATTTAGGGTTTGTCCTGTTTCCTCCTCTAGCGTGTGCAGTAACCCCATCAAATTTAGAAGTGATTTTTTACTGGCATTTGTGAAAATAATAACATTATCTGCATAAGCCAAACAGCAGACTCTGGGGGTATTCTTAGGTTGCCTGAACATTAATATCTTTCCATTTTCCATTTCTTCTTTTAAATTTATCAGTAATGTTTCTAAGTAAATATTAAATAAATAAGGTGATAAAGGATCCCCTTGCCTTAGGCCTCTAACAGGCTTAAACTCGTTTCCTATTTTCCCATTAATTATTATTTTAACCCATAAAATTGATATGCATCTGTGCATTAAATCTATCCAGAACTCCGAAAATCCCATCTTACAGCGTTATAAAACATAAGATTGACCATTCGACCCTGTCAAAGGATTTTGACAAATCAAGTTTTAAAACAACATTATATCCCCTAGCCTTGGCCCCAACTTCTCTCATCATTTCTGACGCTAGGCTTATATCTTTTGATATTAATCTATTCTCAACAAAGCCAGATTGTTCTTGTGAAATTATTTTCGGAAAAATAGGCCTAAGCCTATTTTGTAATAACTTCGTTAAAATCTTATAAATCGAGTTGCACAGGCTAATTGGCCGAAAGTCCTCACATTTCTATGGGTTTTCGGTTTTAGGAATAAGGACTATGAAAGAGCTAGCCCATGCTTTTGTAATTTATGCTCCTGCAAATATCCAGGTTATGGCTTGTAACAAATCTGACTTAATAATAGGTCAGCATATCTGAAAGAAAGCATTATTCCAACCATCTGGTCCTGCCGCGCTGTCCTTATTCATATCAAAAATAGCTACCCTTATTTCCTCTTCATCAGGAAATTTAGCCAGTTTTTCATTATCTCTCTCTGTCACTTGTAGTTTTATTTTCTGTATTAAACTATTTCCTTCTCTCCTCATAATCTCACACAAATGTGTTTTTAGGTATCCTTCTAACTGTGTTCTTATCTCTTCTTCTTTTTCAAACCATATACCTTCTGAGTTTTTTATAGCTTTTACCTTTTGTTTTTGAGATTTGATTTTTGCCATAGTGTGAAAAAATTTAGTATTATTATCTCCTTCTTTTAACCACTTAAGCCTCGCTCTCTGTTTCCAGAAAACTTCTTCCATATTTAAACAAAGTCTTAATTCTGCCTCTGCCCGACTTAACTCTTTTCTACTCTCTTCATTTTGATCTTTCTCGTATTTTATTTCACTCTTCTCCACCTTCTCCTCTGCCTGTATTATATTCCTATTTATATTCCCAAATACTTCCTTATTCCATGTGATCAATCTAATTTTTAGTCTACGCATTTTTATTGCTAAGCTTTGTAGTGGATTGCCTATGGCTTTTTCTGCCCATGAAGTTTCACTATTGTTAAAAAATTTTCATGCAAGCCCCACATATTTTGAAATTTAAATGTTTTCTTTGGCTTATAATTATACTGGTAAACAAGAGTAAAGGACTATGATCTGAGCAGGTTCTATTTAAATGTTTAATAGTTGTAGACCCATGAGAATCTATCCATTTAGCATTAAATAAAAACCTATCCAGTCTAGCCCAAATTGCTCCCCGCTTTTTCCAGTTATTACACCATGTATATTTTGCCCCTATATAATCAAGTTCTATTAAGTTGGCATTAATGATTGCCTCATTAAACTGTGACATTGTCGTTGTATCGGCATGTCTTCCTCCTTTTTTCTCACTAGGGCATCTTATTACGTTAAAATCTTCTCCAATAATCCATGGAGAATCCTTTACCACGATTTCTTTTATATCCTACCATAGTGTTTTCCTCTCTTCTTTAGAATTTTTTGCATAAACAGCTGACATTAAAATTTCTGTGTTACTAACAATTTTAGAGTGTAATATTTGTTCTGTGTCTTTTAAAATTCTGAGGTCTATATTATCCCTCCACATAATCCAGATTTTCCCATTCACATTTGTTATGGCATTATCAAATCCCATTATCCCTTTATAATGGTCTAATTTGTTTTTATCTACCATTGGTTCAGTTATAATTAATATTCTTAGTTTATGAATTTTAATGAGTTTTTTTAATCTATTTAAGGTGGGTGTGTTAGCCACCCCCCTTATATTCCAATATAAACAACTAAACATTACCTGCTAATTTTGACTGCGCTCTCGTTCTACACTTTGAATCGTATTGCATATTCTTATACTTCTTCATGTGCCTTGCGGGTTTTGTTACACTAGAGACCGGTTCCATAATCTGTTCCTTTAAAATTTTTCCAAGCTGTAATGCCATTATTTTCAGCTCCTCCATAGCCTCTTTCCTTGTATATGTATCCCATTTACTTATGGCCATTTCTAGATTATCCTTAGAAGACTTCATTTCCATCCTTTCCGTGGCCTTGCTTTGAGGTGGTAAGTTCCAGCTTTTCACTTCGAACTCCTGCTCTGAAAAATCCAACACGTCTTCCTCCATCCAGCTTAGATCCTCCTCCTTGTCTCTTGCATTCCTCCTAGTCCTAACATTCTTAACTTGCCTCTTGTATCTTGGTTTCGGTAAGTCCCAAGCACAGCCATCCGCTTGGTGCTCCATTTTCAATTCCTCTCCGATGATGCAAAAATCACCACCCGAGGCTTTTTCCTTGCTTCCCTCTTCCATGCCTACATCCCCTTCTTGGCTTGTCTTCCTACCATTGCCACTTTTTATAGAATCTTCATTACCTTCCTCCCCTGAGCTCTTAGCATCAAGCTCTTTTGGTGACTCAGTTAAGGTCTCAAAAATTTGGGTGGAAACTTTGTCCGTGCTTTCCTTCCTTATCCATTTATGCACCTTGGCTCTACCTGCATTTTCTTTAACATTTTCGCATCGTTCTAAACCCATTTTACATTCAGCCTCATCGTGACCCAATCTTTTACATAATGTACAATATCGAGGAAAATATTCTGGGACAATCGTTTGCCAAAATCCATTATTATCATCACTGCCTATCCATAGTTTGTGTGGGGATATCGACAACAAACTCGTCTCTACACAGAGACGAGCACAGTGAGGTCGAGACATTGAAGCAGTAGCCTCGTCGATCCTCATCGGTTTGCCCACACACGAAGCAATAGAAAAGAGAGCCGCCTTATTATAGAAGGGTAGAGAAAGATTCGAGAGTAGAAACCATACCGGTGCAATGGGTGATTCTTCCAGCGGGGTAAACTCGTTTGTCTATTTCAGCATGCGCATGGGAAAGCCTTTGATGTACCACATACCTCGCATCCATATTCTATAATAATCTTCTTCCTCCGAGAGTTGCAGAAAAATATGCATTGAGTCAAAATCTTTCGTTTTTACTGCCCCTTTGAGCTTTAGTGAGGAGAGGAAGTCTCGAATGTCTTTAAAACTTGGACTGCCATGTGAGAACTTCCCAACCAAAGTCCATTCGAAGGGTTCTGCCATTCTTGCAAGTTCGGCTGGAGAAAAAAAGACCGCCGGCAAGTCTTGCTTATTCCTGAAAGAGGGAGAAGTGTGCGCAGGCCCTTGCAATATTGAAGCAAATGACTTCCTATGTGCTAAGAAGTCCTCTTGCCCATTTTGAGCTTGAAATTGGCTATATTCTGCCCAAATTTTGCCTTTCTCTCTCTAGAATTCGAGTTTTCTCTTTCTAGAAGTTGAGAGCATTTTTGAAAGTCTATTACTCATCTAAGTGTCTACTTGTCTACCTTTCTACATGTCAACCTTTCTACTTTTCTACCTATCTACCTTTCTATTTGTATACCTATCTACCTCTCTATTTGTCTACCTATCTACCTATTTACTTGTCTACCTGTCTACTTATCTACATATATAATTGTCTACCTATTTACCAGTCTACTTGTTTACCTATCTACTTATCTATTTGTCTATCTATCTATCTATCTATCTATCTCTATATCTATCTATTTATATATAAGTCTATCTTTATATCTATCTATCTGTCTATATGTCTATCATTCTATCTTTTGATCTATCCAAATGTGTATTTATCTATATATCTATCATTCTATTTTCCTATTTATATATTTATCTATCTAACTATTTCTCTTTCTTTCTTTATCTATATAACTATATATCTATCTGTTTGACTTGTGTATTTGTGTCTAACCAATCTATCTTTCTAATTGTCTATCCATCTATCTAAATGTCTATGTGTCTATCGGTCTATCTATCTAACTGTCTATCTATCTATATATCTATCTATATTTCTATTTGTCTATCTATCAATATGTCTACCTATCTACCTATCTATTGTCTCTTTATAACCTATATACATGTTTACTTATCTAACTATATACCTTTTTACCTTTTTACCTTTTTTCCTTTTTACCTCTCTACCTTTGTGTATTTTCTTTTCTACCTGTCTACTTATGTAACTATCTAATTGTCTACCAATCTACATGTCTACCTGTCAATCTGTATAACTATCTATCTATCTATGTGTCAATATGACTATCTATATTCTATCTATCTATCGATCTATCTCTCTATCTGTCTATCTATTTATCTATCTATCTTTCGGTCTATCTGTCTATCTGTCTATCTATTTATCTATCTATCTTTCTGTCTATCTGTCTATCTATCTATCTATCTATCTATCTATATGTCTATCTATCAATATGTTTATCTGTTTATCTATTTATCTATCTATCTATCCGTCAATTTATCTATAAATTTATATATTTATCTGTCTATATGTCTATCTGTCTTTCTTAATCTATCGATTAATTGATATAGCTATTTTTCTATCTATCTGACTATCTATCTATCTATCTATTTTTCTATATGTCTTTCTGTTTATCTATATATTTGTCTATCTATCTTTGTATCTTTATATATATCAATCTATCTATCTATCTATGTATTCATATGACTATCTATCTATCTATCTATCTATCTATCTATCAATCTTTCTATCCATTAGTATATCAGTCTATCTGCTTTTTAGTCTATATGTTTGCCTATATATCTATCTACTTGTCTACTTGTCTAACTCATTACATATCTACCTGTCAACCTATCTAACTTTCTACCTATCTACATATCTATCTGTCTACTTGTCTACCTATGCACCTATCTACTGATTAACCTATCTTCTTGACTACTTGTCTATCTATATATCTTTCTATATCTTTACCAGTCTATATATCTATCTATCTACCTATCTACCTATCAACTCGTCTATGTGTATATCTATCTATTTGTCAATCAATCTTTCTATCTATATGTATACCTATCTATCTGACTATCTATTTAACTGTCTACCTCTCTTACTATTTACCTATATACCTTTCTACATTTCTACATGTCTACCTATCTACCTGTCTACCTTTCTACATGTCATCATGTCTACTAGTTTACCTATCTATCTGTTTATCTGTGTTTCTATATACATATCTATCTAACTGTCTATTTGCCCTTTGTCTATCATTCTATCTATCTATCTATCTATCATTCTATCTGTCAATCTATCTATATTTCTTTCTTTTTATCTATCTATCTAACTATCAATCTATTTATTTGTCTATCTATCTATCCTTCTATATATTTATCAATCTAAATATTTGTCTATATGTCTATCTATATATTTGATTATCTATTAATCTATCTATTAGTCTATCTATCTATCAGTCTATTTGTCTATCAATATATCTATTTATCTATCTATCTATCTATCTATATTTTTGTATTTCTACCTAATTGTTTATGTGGCTATATGTCTATCTGTCTTTCTATCTACCTATTTGTCTGTTTATATGTATATTTATCTATCTATCAATATATCTATCTATCAATATATCTATCTATCTATCTAAATGTCTATCTATCTATCTATATGTCTATATGTATATCTATCTATCTAACTATCTATCTATATGTCTATAAGTCTACCTTTATATCTATCATTATGTCTATCTGTATATCTATCTATTTATCTATGTTTATCTATCTATCTATATATCTATTTACATATCTATTTGTCTATCTGTCTATCTACTTATTTGTCAATCTATCTATCTATCTATGGGACAATATAACTATCTGTTTATGTGTATAACTATCTACCTATCTACATATCTACCTTTCTACCTATTTAACTATCAACTTTTCATCGTGTTTACCTATGTAACAAACTATATATCTATCTATCTATCTGTATAATTATCTATCTACCAACATGTCTATCTATCTATCTATCTATCTTTTTGTCTATATGTCTATATATCTACCTGTCTTTCTATCTATCTATTTGTCTATTTGACTCTATATCTATCTTTCTATGTATCAATTTGCATATTTATATATATCTATATCTATCTATTTGATTATAATATCTATTTATCTATAAGTTTATCTATCTATCAATTTATATGTGTACCATTCTATCTATCTATCTATCTATCTATATATTTGTCTATCTATATGTTTATCTCTTTATCTATATATATGTATATCTATCTATCTATCTATCTATCTATCTTTTTATTTGTCTAAATATCTATTTTTATATCTATCTATTTGTCTCTATGTCTATCTATCTATTTAAATGTTTACCAATCTATCTTTATGACTATCTACCTATATGTATATGTGTATATTTTCCTATATGTCTATCTATTTATATGTCTATCTATCTATATGTCAATATATATATATATATATATATATATATATATATATATATATATATATATATATATATATATATATATATGTATATATATATCTATCTATCAATCTATCTGTCTATATATCTGTATATTTGTGACATGTCTATCTATATATATTCTTTCTATCTATCTTTATATCTATCTATCTATCTATCTATCTATATATCTACCTATCTGTCTATTTATGTATCTATCTGTCTAAATGTCTATCTATATGTATGTCTATCTGTCTGTCTATCTATCTAATTGTCTATCTATAAGTATGTCTATCTGTCTGTCTATCTGTCTATCTATTTATTTGTATATTTTATAATCTATCTATATGTATTTCAATCTTTCAATCTTTCTGTCGATATATCTATCTATCTGTCTTTTTATCAATCTTTCTAACTATCTATCTACCTACCTATCTATTTATTTATATATCTATATGTCTATCTATCTATTTGTCAATCAGGATATCTATTTATCTAAACTATCTACCAATTTACCTATTTACTAGTCTACCTATATCCCAATCTATTTGTCTATCTAGTTTTTTATCTATCAATCTATCTAATTGTCTATCTTTATATCTATCTACATATCTATTTGTCTATAAGTCTATCAATATATATGTTTATATATCTATATATCTATATGTCTATCATTCTATCTATCTATCTTTGTATCACTCTATCTATATTTCTATCCATCGATCTATCTTTATATCTATTTGTTTATTCGTCTATCTATCATTTTGTTTATTTGCCTATCTATTTATTTGTATATTTATCTATATCTCTGTCTATCTATCTATCTATTTATTAATCTGTCTATTTTTCTATCTGCCTTTCTGTCTATTAATCTATCTGTCTATCTATATATCTATTTATCTTTATGTCTATGTGTATATCTATATAACTATTTATTTGCCTATAATTATATCTATTTGTCTATCTATGTATCTATATATCTATCTATTTATATGTGTTTCAATATGTCTGTCTTTATATCTATATTTCTATTTATGTATCTTTCTATTTATCTATATATGTATCTATATTTCTATCTATCTAATTGTCTATCTACTATATATGGATCTATCTTTCTTTATTTCCATCTATCTATCTATCTATTTATATGTCTATCAATCTATCAATTTGACTATCCATCTAACTATTTATCAATCTCTATGCCTATGAATTTATATATGTATCTATCTATATAATTGTCTTTTTATCTAGATATCTATATAATAATCTATATATCTATTTATCTATATATCTTAATTTCTATCTATCTATCTATATCTATTTTTCTATTTATTTATCTATCTATTTAATTATCTATCTATCTGGTTATCTATCTTCATGTTTATCTAATGTCTATATTTCTATCTATCTATCTATCAATCTATCTATATATCTTTCTATGTATTGATCTATCTATTTATTTATCATCTATCAATATATATATATATCT
>JAREIK010002172.1:87404-124220 GCA_029783825.1 Sapria himalayana | reverse complement strand
TGATTATTTATTTATTTATTGTTTGAATGCTTGATTAATATATTGATAGATGTATAGATAGATGTATAGATAGATATATAGATAGTTAGATAGATAGATAGACAGTTAGACAGATATACATATAGACATATACATTATAAATAGATAGATATATAAAGATAGATAGAGAGATAGATACATAAACATATAGACATATAGACAACTAGACAGAAAGATAGGTAGATAGAGATAGAGATAAATAGATAGACATATAGATATAGAGATAGATAGATAGATATATAGATACATAGTTAGATAAATAGTCATATAGACATAGAGATAGATATACAGATAGACTGATAGACAAACAAATAGACAAGTAGACAGAGAGATTAAAGGCAGATAGATTGTTAGATAGATAGACATATTGATAGATTGACAATTAGATAGAAAGACAGATAAACAAATAGATGGATAGATAGATAGACAGATATAAAGATAGACGTATAGACAGATAGAGTAATAAACATATAGACAGATAGACAAATAGATAGATAGACATATAGTCTTTTAGATAGTTTTTAAATAGATATATATATATAGAAAGATAGATAGATAGTCAAATAGAAAGATACAAAGATACAAAGATACATAGATAGATAGGCAAATAGATAGAAAAATAGATAGACAGATTTATAGATAGACCGATATATAGATAGACAAATAGACAAATAGAGAGATAGACATATAGATAATTAGATAGGTAGACAGATAGATAGACAGATAAATAGTTAGATAGATAAAGAAATTGACAGATTGACAAATAGATAAATAGATAGATAAATAGACAGAAAGATAGAAATATAAATAGGCAGATAGTAAGATAGGTATATAGGTATATTGGTGGATAGGTAGATAGGTAGATAAGTAGATACATAGATAAACATATAAATAGATAGATATTCATACAGAGAGACAAATAGATAAACAAATAGGAAGATAGACAGATAAACATATAGATAGATAGACAAAAAGATAAATAGACATAAAGACATATATACAGAGAGATGATAGATAGAAAATATATAGAGAAATAGACACACTTATAGAAAGAAAGATAGATAGATAGATAGATAGACAGACAGATTGAAACATAGACAGATAGATAGATAGACAAATAAATAGATTGATACATTTATAGATAGACATATATATAGATAGACAGATAGACAAATAAATAGATAGACATATAGATAGATAGACATATAGACAGATAGATAGATATACATATACACTGATAGATAGATAGCCAAATAAACAAATAGTCAGATAGTAAGATTGAGAGATAGACATGTAGACAGTTAGAGATATAGACAGATAGACAAAAAGATTGATAAGCATATAGACAGATAGACATATATACAGATAGACAAATAGACAAATAAATAGAAAGTCGGATAGATAGATTGATATATAGATAGATAGACAAATTGATAGATAGATAGACAGATAGATAAATAGATAGTTAGACAGATCGATAGATAGATAGGTTGATAGATTGACACATTGAAAGATATAAAAATGGATAGATATACATATAGCTTGTTAGATAGATTGAGAAATTGACATATAGAAATAGAAATATAGATAGATAGATAGACATATAGATAGATCGACATATAGATAGATGAATCGAAAGAAAGACATATAGAAAAATAGATAAATAAAGAGATAGTTAGATAGAAAATATACATATGGACTAATAGACAGATAAACAGATTGACATATAGATAGATAGTCAATAGATAGATATATGTCTAGATTGATAGTATAATAGATAGATAGATAGACATACTTATAAAATAATAGACAAATTGATATAAAGACGTATAGTTAAATAAACATATAGACTAATAGATAGATAGACACATAGATAGAAAAACAAATATATAAATAGACAGATAGACAAATGACAAATAGACAGATAGATAGATGGATAAAATGACAGATAGATTGATTGATAGATAGACAAACATATAGATAGATAGATTGATTGATTGATTGATCAATCAATAGATAGACAGATAGACAAATAGATAGAAAGATAGACACTTAGACATTATATAGATTTTATATAGATAGATAGTTAGATAGAAAGTTATATAGTTAGATAATTAGATACATAGACAGATAAGTAGATATGTAGATATGCAGATAGGTAGATAGATAATTAGATAGATAAATAGATAGACAGATAGATGGAAAGATTTACATATATAGATAGGTAGATTAATAGATAGAGAGATAGACTACTTGATAGATAGTTAGATAGATTAATAGATTAATAGTTAGATAGATACGCAGATATAAATATTGACAAATTGATAGATAGATAGATAAACAAATAGACAAATACATAGATAGACAAATAGTTAGACAGACAGATAGATAGATACATAGATAGAAAGATAGACAAATATTCAGATAGTCAGATAAATATATAGATAGATAAATAGATAGATAGATAGACATATAGACTAATAGTCAGATAGTCAAATAGTTAGAAAGATAGATAGATAGAGAGATAGACAGATAAATAGATAGACAAATAGATAGATATATAAATATAGAAATTGATAGATAGATAGAGAGACAAATAGATATATAGATAGATAGATATATAATTTTACATATATACAGATAGATAGATAGATAAATAGACAAGGAGACAGACATACAGATAGATAGATATATATATATATATATATATATATATATAAAGTTAGACAGATATATATATATATAGACAGAAATACAAATAGATAGATATATACTTAGATAGGGAGTTAGATAGAGAGGTAGATAGATAGATAGATATATATATTGAAATAAAGATTGGCATATAGGTAGATACACAAAAAGATAGATAGATAGATTGATTGATAGTTATACAAATAGACATATATACATATACTCAGATAAATAGATAGACATATAGATAGATTTATATTTAGACTGTTAGAAAGATTTACAAATTGAAAGAAAGATAAATCGATAGATATACATATAGATAGATAAAAATATATATAGATAGACATAAATAAAAATAAATATAAGGAGAAATAAACAAATAGACAAATATTAGATAGATAAACACATAGACAGATATATAAATATATAGATAGATAGATAGATAGACAAATAAATAGATATATAGTTAGATAGATAGATTGATATAAACATAGATAGTTAAATAGATAGATACACAGATAGATATATAGGTAGATAAAAAATTATATAGAAAAAATTTTGACATATACATAGATAGATAGATAGATACACCTATAGACATATTTATAGATAGATAGATAGATAAATAGGTAGTAAGATAGATAAATAGATAGATTGATAGACAAATTGAGATATAGATAGATAGATAGATTTATTTATTGATAGATAGATAGATATAGATGTGAATAGATAAATAGATAGATAGGTACACAGATAGACAAATAAATAGATAGATAGATAGATAGAAAGATATGTAGTTAGACAGATAAGTAGATAGCAACATAGTTAGATGGGCACATAGATAGATAGACAGATTTACTAATAGACAGATATATAGATAGATAGATAGACAAATAGATAGATATACAGATAGACAGATAGATAAATAGACAGATAGACATATAGACATATATATAGATAGACAGATAGACTGATAGAATGATAATCTGATAGATAGATAAATAGGTAGACAAATATATAGATTGTTAGATAGATAGAAAAATAGGAAGATAGACCTATAGATAGATAGACAGATAGACAAATTGACAGATAGATATATAGATAGATATATAGATGATAGACAGATAGACAAAAATGAAATAAACAAATAGACAGATAGATTGTAAGAAAGAAAGAAATATATATATATATATATAGTTAGATATATAGACAGATAGAAAGATAGATTGATAGATATAAAGATACATATAAAGATAGATAGATATCTAGATAGTTATACAAATTTTCAAATAAACATATATATAGATAGAATGATAGACATATAGTTATATTTATAGATAGACAAATAGAGTGATAAACAGATAGATGGATAAACAAATCGAGTGATAGATCGATAGATGGATAGATAGATATATACACATATAGATAGATTGTCAAAAAGATAGATAGACATATAGACAGATATACTGATAAACATATATATAGATACATAAATTAACAGATAAACACATAGACATATAGAGAGACTGACAGATAGAAAGATAGATAAAGAAATATAAATATAGATTGGGATAATGATAGATAGATAGATAGATAGACAGATAGACATATATACAGATAAATATATAGATAGATAGACAAATAAACATATAGATTGAGATAATGATAGATAGATAGATAGACAGATATACATATATACAGATATACATAGATAGATATTTAGACAGATAAATAGATAGACAAATAGTCAAATAGATTGATAGACAGATAGATATATATATATAGAAATATAGATAGATAAATAGATACACAAATAAATATATAGAAATATAGTTAGATTTACAAATAGATAGATAGTCATTTAAAGAGATAATAAATATATAGATAGAAAAATGGACAATAAGAGATAGATAGATATGCAAATAGACATATCGACATATAGACATATAAATAGATAGATAGATAAAAGTTAAAAAACAAATAGATAGATATATAGATATATAGATAAATAGATAGACAGATAGATATCAAGATAGAGAAAATGATATATTGATATACATATAGACAGATAGACAAATAGAGAGATAGATACATAGTTAGACTGATATACAGATAGAAAGAAAGATAGATAGATAGACAGTTAGACATATGGATAATTTGAGATAAAGACAATTAAATAGATGGTAAGAAAGTAAGTTAGACAGATATATATATATATATTTATATTTATATATACACAAATATATAGTTATACACATAGATAGATAGATAAATAGATTGATAGACAGACAAACAGACAAACAGACAGACAGATAGATAGACAAATAGACAAATAAACAAATAGACAGATAAACAGATAGACAGATAAACAAATAGGTAGATAGATAGACAGATAGACATATAGAAAGATAAAATTGATAAATAGATAGACAAATAGATAGATAGATATACAGATATAAAATATACAGATAGATAGATATACAGATAGACATAATATATATATATATATATATATATATATATATATATAGATAGATAGATAGATACACATATAGACAAATAGAGAAATAGACAAATAGACAGACAAACAAATAGATAGATAGAGAAACAGATGGATAGATAAAAGACTGATAAATAAAAGATAGATAAATTGATAGACAAACAGACACATATACATATAGACATATAGATAGATAGATAGTTTGACTGATAAACTTAAGATAGATGAAAGATTGAACGATTGACATATAGACAAACAGACATATAGAAAGACAGACAGACAGATAGATAGATATATAAAAAGATAAATAGATAGATAGAATATAGATGTATAGATAGAGAGATAGACTGATAGTAAGATTATAAGATAGAAAGTTTGACACATAGAAAGATAGACAGACAGACAGATAGATAGATAGATAGATACATAGATAAATACACAAATAGACAGATAAACATATAGATAGATAGACACATAGATAGGTCGATTGAATGATAGATAGATAGATAGATAAAAAGATAACTATATTGACAGATAGGCAGATTGACAAATTGATAGTTAGACATATAGACATATAGAATGATAGATAGATATGCAAATAGACTTATTGACAGAAAGACAGATATATAGATAAATAGATAGATAGATAGACATATAGATAGATAGATATACATATATATAGATATGCAGATAGACAGATAGAAAGATAAACACGTAAAAAGATAAAAAGAAATATAGACTGATAAATATTTAGATATACAGATAAAAAAATAGAATGATAAACATATAGTTAGATAGACAGATATATAGATAAATATATAACAAATAGACGTAAAGACAGATAGATAGATAGACATATTTAATGATAGACAGATAGGGAGATAGACATATGGATAGTTAAATAAATTGATATATTGATTGATAGACAAATAGATAGATATATAGATAGATAAATAGATTGAGAGATAGACAAATTTATAGATGGACATAGAGACATATAGACTGATAGATAGATAGCGAGATAGGTAGATAGATAGCTAATTAGATAGACAGATAGACAGACAGACAGACAGATAGATAGATACATAGACTGATATATAGATAGATAGATAAATAAATAGATAGATAGATAGATACACAAATAGACATATATACTGATTATCAAATAGACAGATAGCTTGAAAGATAGATAGGCAAATAGATAGATAGACATAAAAGCAAATAACAAATAGATAGATAGAATGGTAGATAGATAGACAGATAGATAAATATACAAATAGATTGACAGATAGATATATAGATAGATAGATAGATAGTTAGGTAGATAGATAGGCATATTGACATATAGACATATATATAGATAGATAGATTGATAGAAAGATAGACAGATAAATAGATAGATAGATAGTTTTATAGATAGATAGATAGATAGAATGATATATTGATAGATACATAGATAGATAGATAAATATATAGATAGGTAGACAAATATATAGATTTATATATAGAAAGATTGTTAGATAGATAGATATACATATATATAGATAGGCAGATAGCATACACATAGACACAAAAAGACAAATAGATAGATAGATAGATAGATCGATCGATCGATCGAAAGATAAATATATAGTGAGATAGATAGATTGATTTATTAATTGATTGATAGATAGACAGATAGAAAAATAGACATATAGACAGATAGGTAGGTAGGTAGGTAGATAGGTAGATAGTGGATAGAAACAGACAGATATACATTTACAGAGATATATAGAAGACAAATAAACAAATAGATAGATATATAATAGGTAGAGAGACAGATAGACAAGTATAGATAAAAAGATAAACCGATAAACAAATAGGCAAATAGACAGAAAGAAAGAAATATACACATATAGACAAATAGACATTAAGATAAATAGATAGAATGATAGACAGACACACACACACACACACACACAGATAGATAGAAAAAAAGATAAATAGACAAAGAGATATACATATAGATAAAAAAAGTTAAATTGATAGATAGATAAATGGATATACAGATAGACAATAGATAAAAAAGAGTTAAATCAATAAATAGATAGACATATAGACAGATAGACAAAAAGAAAAATAGATAGATAGATAGATATATAGAATGACAGATAGATAAATAGACAAATAGACAGATAGACAAATAGATATATAGACAGAAAGATCGAAAGACATTAGATAGATAGAAAGATATATAGAAAGGTAGAAAGAAAGATACATAGAAAGATATATAGATAGACAGATAGACAATTTGATAGATAGATAATTAGATAGATAGGTATAAAGATCGAAAGATTGAAAGATAGACAAAAGATAGATGACAGATAGAGTGATAGACAATTAGATTGATAAACAGATTGATATATATATATATATATAGATAGACAGAAAGATATATATATATATATATATATATATATAGATAAATAGATAGATAAATAAAATGATAAACATAAAAAAATAAACTGATAGACAGATTGAACGAAAATCGATAGGCATATAGACAAATAGACATATTTGCAGAATGATAGAATGACATATAGATATATAGACTTATAGATAGATAGAAAGATTGGTAGATATATAGATAGATAGATAGACACATAGATAGTTAGACAGATAGATTGACATATGACAGATAGACAAATAGAAAGAAATACAGAATGAGAGATAGACAAATAGATAGATAGATGAATAGTCAGATAGATAGATATACAGACACACAAATAGATAGATAAATAGACAAACACATATAGAAAAATAGACAAAAAGATAGATAGATGGATAAATAGATAGAGAGAAGACAAAAAGATAGATAGATAATTAGTCAATTAGATAGATTGATAAATAGATTTATACTTATAAAGATAGATAGATAAATATTTAGATAAATAAACAGATAGCCATATAGTTAGATAGGTAGACAATTAGATAGATAGATAAATAAATAGCTATATAGCCAGATGGTAGATCGATAGATAGATAGACATATAGATAGGTATATAGATAGATAGATCAATAGATAGATAAATATATATATAGATAGATAGATCAATTGATAGATAGATAGATATATAGATAGAAAGAAATATTTAGAGATTGATAGAAAGATAGATAGACAGACAGATAGATAAATAGATAGATTTGTAGGTAGATAAAGGGTATACATAAATAGATAGACATTTTGAGAGATAAATAAATATATGAATAGAGAAATATCCATATAGATAGATAGATATATAGACAGAGTGATAGATAGATAGCTAGATTGATAGATTGAAAATTATACAAGTAAATTGATAAGATATTAACTTAAAAATAGATAGACAGATAGACCATATTGACATATAGAAAGATATACAGATAGATAGATTGGCAGATTGAGAGATAGATAGATAGATAGATAGACAAATAAACAGATAGACAACAAGATAGATAGATAGATAGATAGACAGACAGATAGATAGATAAATGATATACATATAGATTGGAAAATAGACATATAGATAGATAGATAGATAGAAAGAAAAATAGAAAGATAGATAGATAGATACATAGTTAGATAGAAAAATAGATAGATAGACATTTAGATAGATAGATAGATAGACAAATAAACAGATGATACATTGATAGATATATAGTTAGACGGAGTGATAGATAAACTTATAGAGTGATAGATAGATATATAGGTAGATAATTACACAGATAGCTAGACAGTAGACATTTAAACATATAAACATATATAGAGATAAACATATAGACAAATAGATAGAAAGACAAATATATATATATATATATATATATATATATATATATATATATATATTTGTCTTTCGACATATAGATAGATAGACATATAGAAAGATAGTCAAATAGATAGATTATCAGATATACTGATATATAGATTGATAGATAAACATATAGATATATAGACTAATAGACACATTGATAGATAGACGAATAGATAGATAAACACATAAACTGATAGATAGATAGATAGATAAATTGGAAGATAGCTAGTTAGACAGATAAACATAAAGATATATATACAGATAGACAAATAGATAGAAGACATATCTACAGATAGACATATATAAAGATAATTAGATATATAGAAAATAGATAGATAGATATATAGAATGATAATCAGATTGATAGATAGATAAATAGACAGATAGAAAGATAGACAAATAGACATGTATACTAATAGATATATATATAAAGATATACAAATAGACAGATAGACAAATAGATTAATAGATAGATAGATCGATAGATAGAAAGAAAGAAAGATAGTTAGATAGATAATTAGACAGATAGATAAACAAAGAGAGAGAATGACCGACAAAAAAAAGATAGACATATAGATAGATAAATAAATATATTCATAGATAGATAAATAGATAGCTAAATATAGGATAGACACCAATAGATTGACATTAAAATAGATTGACAAAGAGACATATACACAATCAGATAGATAGAAAGATAATCACATAGATAGAGAGTCAGATAGACAAGTAGTTAGATAAAGGGTTATACTAATAGATAGATAGATAGATAGACAGATAGACCACCATTTAGAAAATTAAACAGATAGATAAATAAATAGATAGATAGTTAAATAGATAGATGAATAGACATATGGACAGACAAACAGACTAATAGATAGATAAATAGATAGATAGATAGATAAACAAATCGACATTTAGACAAAAAACACATTGACAAATAAACAAATAGATAGAAAGACAGATAGGCAGGTAGACAAATAGATATGTAGACATATAGACATTTATACAGTTAGACATATAGAGAGATAGGCAGATAGAAAGATAGATATATAGACAAATTAATAGAGAGATAAATAGATAGATATATAGATAGATAGATAGATAGAAAAATCGTCAGATAGATAGATATAAATATAAACATATACAAAGATAGACAGATAGAGTAATTGACAAATAGACAGATAGATAGAGAAACAGATAGAGAGATAGACACAAGATAGATATATAAATAGACATATAGTCAGATAGACAGATAGATAAATAAATAGATAGATAGATAGTTAGTTAGACAGTTATATAGATAGATAGACAAAGATAGATGATAGATATATATATATATCGATAGGCATATAGTTAGATCGAAAGAGAGATAGATAGCTTGCTAGATAGATAGATATATAAATAAATTCACAGTTAGACAGATTGACACAAAGACAGATAGACAGACATATAGATAGACCTATTGTTAGATAGATGTATAGATAAATAGACAAATAGAAAAGTAGATAAATAAAGATATAAACTGATAAATAGATAGACAAATAGATAGTTAGTTAGATAGACCATATATACAGATAGACAAATAGATGGATAGACAAAAAGATAGATAGATACATAGACAAATACACAAATAGATAGATAAATAGATAAACAGATAGGTAGATTGTCAGATATACAATTAGATAGATAAAGAGATAAACTGATATATTTATATATATAGACAGATAGATAGATCTATAGATAGAAATATAGTTAAATAGAGAGATAGATAGATATAAAAATAGATAGAAAGATAGAAATATAGATAGATAGATGTAAATATAGACAGTTATATAGAAATATAGACATACAAATAGATAGATATGTAGAAAGATAAATATATAGATAAAGAGATATATAGATAAATAGATAGAATGATAGGTAGGTAGATAGATAAACAGATAGACATATAGACAAATAGATATATCTATAGATAGATAGATAACAAATAGACAAATAGACAAATAAACAAATATACAGAAAGATAGATAGATAGATAAACATATATGCATATAGATAGATAGATATATAGAAAGATACATAGAGAAATAGACATAAAGATAGATTGATAGATAAATAGATGTAAAGATAGATAGACAAAAAGATAGACATGTAGACAGTCATAAAGAGAGATAGACAGACACATAAACATAAAGATAGACTGAGAGACAGTTAGATAGATTGATACTTAGATAGATAGATAGACAAATATGCAGATAGACATATAGATAAAAAATAGATATTCAGATAGATTGATAGAATCATAGACAGATACACAGATTGACAGATATACTTATAAGAATATAGATTTAGAGACAGATAGGTAGATAAATAGATAGATAGATAAATAAATAGTAGATAGATAGACAGATACACAAATAAATAGATAAACATATAGAAAGATAGATAATTAGAAAGATAGACATAATATAGATAGACTAAATGAAAGACAGACAGACAGATAGACAGATAGATATATATATATATATAATTACACACATAGAAAGAAAGATAGATAGATATACAGATTGATAGAGTGACAGATAGACAAATAGACAAACAGACAGACAGATAGATAGATAGATAGATATATAGATAGACAGATATATAAAAGATAGATACACAGATGAATAAATATATAGATAATCATAAAGACAGCTAGATAGACATGCATATAGACAAATAAACAGATAGACAGATAGATAGATAGATAGATAGATAGACAAATTAATAGATAAATAGATAGACAAATAGATAGATAGACTAATAGATAGATAGAATTATAGATAGAAGTAAGATAGATAGATAGACATGATGTCTTTTTTTTTTAAAATGCTCTCAACTTCTAGAAAGAGAAAGTTCTATTCTAGAGAGAGAAACCCTCCATTTTTTTGTAAAAAAGCTTGATTTGAAGCTAAAATAAAACCAATTCTCTCTTCGATAAAAAAATCTCTCTTCATCTTCTAAACAGACCGCGCAACTCTTTCCAACATTTGATGCAAAAAATGGAGAACCGGCTATTATTTTTGAAGTAAGGGAGATGAAGATGCTGGCTGATGCGTTCAACTTCACTCTCATAGGGGAATTCTCTCTTGGCCGACCATATTACAAAGCATTATATGACTTAGTGGCCTCAGTAAAGCTTCAGCAAATCGTGAAGATTAAAAACTATGACAGAAAACACTTACTGTTACAGTTTAAGGAGGAGGATGACTTCCTCACAGTTTGGCTATCAGATATGTGGAATATAGCAGGCTACCTAATGTGTGTCTTCAAGTGGGCGCGTAACTTCTGTCCATTCGAGGAATCCTCTAGGTCTCTGGTATGGTTTTCTCTACCTAGAC
The DNA here is from genome assembly GCA_029783825.1 of Sapria himalayana. NCBI lineage: Eukaryota > Viridiplantae > Streptophyta > Magnoliopsida > Malpighiales > Rafflesiaceae > Sapria > Sapria himalayana. Next base: position 111,774 of record JAREIK010002172.1, on the reverse strand, counting down.
TGTCTCTACATCTCTTCAACAAACAAGCCTTACACTCCATAGCCTTTTACTTGGGCAAGCCATGGCTACTTGATGCAGCCACAACCTGTGTTACCAGGCCAAGTGTGGCAAGAATCTGTGTGGAGATTGACCTGAAAATTGCTCCACCGCACAGAATATGGGTAGGCGGTAACCTGGAGGAAAGATTCTGGCAAGAGCTTGTTCAAGAATCTATGCCTTTGTACTATAGGTGTCAAACGGGCCGGGCCGACTCGGCCCATTTTTTAGGGTGTGATCGTGCTGCCGTGCCCGGCCCGCTCCAGCCCGTAGGCACGGTAGGCCGTGCCGTGTCATGCCGGGCCTGCTCGGGCCCTGCCTGGCCATACGAGCTGGAGTAGAGGTAGACCCGAGATCGAGAGGCAGAAATTTTTTTTTAAAAATTTTAGATATTGTAATGCTTAAGTGTACAGTATTAAATATAAATATTTTTAAAAATGTTAAAAATAAAAATTAAATAAAAAAACAAAGTTTAGAAATTTTTTTTTATCAAATTCAAATTAGTTTAACTTTTATTATATTTATTAATTATATATTAAAGTTATTAATTTTTAAAATAAAATTTAAATCATAAAAAAAATAAATCAATACATTATGTTAGTAAAAATAAAAATTAAAAAAAAAATTAAATAACACAAATGAAAAATTACCAATCATCCTTTTGAAACCGAAGGTCCGAACAAAACAAATATCAGTTTCAACACAACGTAGAAACAAAGCTTACAAATACAATCAATAAAAAAACATTGAAAACAAAAAACAACAGATCATCATCAATCATCAATTGGCATATCATGAGAATCATCAGCCGCAACATCAAGATCAGTATCATATGGATCATCATCATCGACAATCAACTCCTCCGCCATTGTAGTGGATGTGGATGCGACTGCAGTGCCTGTCCTAGTCCTAGCTCCAGCACGATCATGGATGCTAAACCTCGATTCCTCCTAATCATTCAAACAAGCCAAGGCCTCAACCATATCTGGACGTATTCTCGATCTCCTATCCGAAATCATGTTCACTGCAACAGAAAAAGCAGACTCCGATGCTATGCTCGACACCGGATGAGTCAATAGATCCCGTGCCATCCTAGATAGCACGGGAAAGGTGGACTCATATGATTTCCACCACTGTAATAAATCAAGATTCTTAGTATCAGAATGGGATAGGATTGAGCAGTAATCGGTATCTAAGTATTGAGACAGCTTGCTCCTATGTGATGGTCTACCCATACGTTTCCCCCTCGCTAGCTGAATGGAAAAATCATCATCTCCGAACAAGGTATCAATGTCCGTAATCACAGTCTCACTACTACCACCACCATACCTAGTATAGTAGTATGTGAATAGGTCAGTCAACTTCTCATGAATGAACCCTTCAGGTGGCTCTTCCAGGTTAATGCACGAGGAAATGAAAGTCAGGGTGTTTTCTACCCCTTCCACCTTAACCCTAGGATACATGCATGTAGCGAGGCAATAAAGTGATGGAACGGTGGACTAGTACTTCAAGTAGTTGGTCTCCATCTCTGCAACCATATGGCTAAGCGTCGGGTTAGCTCGATACTTCCTAAACATGCTACTAATGTTGCATATGCACCGGAGTGCAATACAAGTCGTGGGCATATAAATCGACGAATACATGTTCGTCGTGTCATAAAAAATCTTCAGGAATTTCATAAATGAAATTCTTGAAGCCCAGTCAGTGTCGTCAATAATAAGTTCATCACTCTTACTATTGATGTAGTCAGATATCACGTGTTCATATCCAACACATGATTCCGACATCAGGTATGTGTAATTCCAACGATGTCTCACATCTGATTGGAATTTCTTCTTCTTAAGATTCACAGACAAACAATGACTACCAAACTCTTGTTGTCTGCGAGGAGTGCGAATATATTTTAGTACATTGCGTATATTATCCAACGCGGGGGAACACACCTTCATACCCGCTTGAACAATCAGGTTAATCACGTGACACATGCATCTGACATGAAAGATCTCTCCTAATGGTGCGTCTCTAATATTCCTAACAAACATATTGATCGCTACTCTATTATTAGAAGTGTCATAAAATGTGACACTAAAAATTTTATTTTGAATTTTATATTCCCTGAAGATTTTCATCTACACTCAAAAATGGCCGGGCCATCATGAGGATGAAGAATCTCAGTGAATCCTAAAATTTTTTTATTGATTGTCCAGTTAGAATCTACATAGTGACTCATGAGACATACATAAGAAGAATCATCGTGACTTGTCCATATATCGGACGTCACGGACACCACTCCACTATATGGCATAAATTCCTTAATTATTTTTTGTTTTTCTAACTTATATATCTTTAGTATGTCATTCCTAGATGTGGACCTAGGAATCCTACAATAGGAAGGCTGAAAATAATTCTGCATGATGCGCACTACCCTTGGATCTTTCGAAAATATGATCGGAAGACCCATCAATGTGATGAGCCTTGCCATGCCGTCCCTACCCAACTCGCTGGAGTATATGAAGGGAGTAAACTTTGAGACCGAACTTGATCCAGTCTCAAAAAATGTAGTGCCAAGTTGGGTTTGCCTAGGATCTAAGTGTCCATATTTTTTGGTGCATAATTCGGCATGCCTCTTAAGGTGCTTAGTCCCAAATGAACTATTGCATGTTAATAGTCCCATACAATATTTGCATTGTGCCATTTCTTGTTTCTCAATCCTAACATTTTTTTGTGTTATGATTTTAAAATAAGTCCAAACTACAGAAGTCCTCCTAGTTTTTTGTTTTTTGGAACTTTGGGTTGAGATGACTGGAGAAACCAAAGTTTCAGCAGCCTCAGACCTCTGTGTAATATTTTCATTTTCCAAATTTAAATACGTATCAGGTGTATTTTTCATTTTTTATGATTTTTATTTTTTCCAAATTTTTTTATAGAGAGAGAAATTATAGAGAGAGAAAGTAAAAAAGCATAAAATAAATTACCCGGTAAAAGCAGTGAGGTCGGTCACGTGCACGGTGCACCGCAGTAAGCTCTAATGTTCAAAACTCAAGTCGAGTTTCACGAAAATCAAAGCCGAAAGCAAAATCCAGAGGCCCGAGAGAGAGATGCACGGTTTATGTGAGAGAAAGAGAAAAATTTGAGAGGATATATGTTTTTGAAAAACATAAATATTAAAGGGAGGGGGGTAGAATTTATAGATTAAAGATATTAATTTTTTATAAAAAAAGATATTTGTTTATATTTTTTATAATTATTTAGGGGGCAGAATCATGAGGACCGTTGGATTCTGCCCCCTAGCCGTTAGAGGCGAATCCAACGGCTGAAAATTAATATTAATTGAATATTTTTTTTCCCGTTGGGATTGGGTCGCGACCACGAGTCGGGTGTAATCAGACCCGACCAGCGGTCTTTTTTTTCGGGAGGGGCCGGGTCACGCCCACGCGAGGCCGCGTGAAACAGGCACAGGAAGAACCCATGCCGGCGTGACGTGCCACGGGCCGAGCCATGCCAGGTCAGGCAAGGCATGGCCCGGGCCAGGCACGGCACGGCACGGCTCGTGCCTAACCCGGGCACGGGCCCGGGCACGATTTTTTAACGTGCCGGGCCGGGCCAGGCACGACCGAACCTTGCCGGGCCGGGCCGGCCCGGCACGGTTGACACCTCTAATTTGTACTGCCTTAACTCTTTAAAACTCATGTATGCTCAAGGTGACTGCATAGTAGGTGGCACTAGGAAAGTAAAAAGAGGATAGTAAGGATGTTAGGAGAGGGAGGGAAGACTGGGTTAAGAAGAGTCTCAAGGTGGGTGAGAGTTGTAAGGAAGAGAAAGTAGAAGATATTTAGCAATAAATAGGATGAGTAGAAGCGCAGAAGGGGGGAAAATGGATAAGCAAACTAGCAGGGAGATACGTTGGAAGAGGTGCTAGAAGAAAGGGGGGAGAAGGGTTAAAAGAAAAAAGAGTGTGCAAGGAAAATCTAGATGTTTGGGAAGTAGAAGGAGGAAATCTTAGTGTAAGAGTTAGAGAGGGAGAAGTCAATGATAGTAAGGAAGAAGAGGAGAGTAGAGTGGATAGGAGGTTACAAAAACATAAGAGAGAGGAAATAAGAAGGTGGCTAGATAGCATAGAAGAGTGAGTTGAGGCAGGGATAGAGTTCTGGAAAGGTAAGAAGAGGGCAGCACATAGAGGAACGAGAATTGAAGGTATAGGAATAGTAGAGGTATAAAATAATGCAGATGAGTATGACTGAGAGGAGGATGACCTTTTTCCAGATGAGGATTTGGAAGTAAAGTGATGGCCGGCTAAGAAAATGAGTAAGGAATAGGTTAACTTAAATAATTCACCGACTCTTGATGACTTATGGCAGAAAGAGCAGTATATACCAAAGTCTGCATTGCAAAATAGGCAGAATGCCTTGTAAGAAATCAAGAACATGGGAAGAGGTTTAGAAAAGATTGGTATATTAAAGAAACGTGATGTAGCCCCACCTAGCTCAAGCAAGCCACCGGGAAACATGAACAAATATATAAAATAATGCAGAGGAGTATGACTGAGAGGAGGATGACCTTTTTCCAGATGAGGATTTGGAAGTAAAGAGCTGGTCCGCTAAAAAAATGAGTAAGGAATAGGTTAACTTAAATAATTCACTGACTCTTGATGACTTATGGCAGAAAGAGCAGTATATGCCAAAGTCTGCATTGCAAAATAGGCAGAATGCCTTGTAAGAAATCAAGAACATGGGAAGAGGTTTAAAAAAGATTAGTATATTAAAGAAATGTGATGCAGCCCCACCTAGCTCAAGCAAGCCACCGGGAAACATGAACAAATATATAAACATGAATTACAACTCTAAAAGTAGAACTAGAGTGCAAGCTAGATTCTCCTAAATGTATAATTGCTTGTACTAGAATATAAGAGGGATTGCAAACTCCCCGATGATAAATATATTTTAAAACCTAATTAAGATTTATAAGCTAAAAATCATGATTTTAACTGAACCATTAGTAAATAATAATTTTTTTGAGAAATATAAGAATATGTTAGGCTTACATAAGGCCTTTCAAATTCTAACGACAAGATATGGGATATGTGGCATAATTTAGTAGATATTGAAATATTGACAGAAGCGGAACAAATAATTAATTTTTAAATTAAAAAGCAGATAGAGGCATTATGCTCAACGGTATATACAAAAAACACGAAGGAAGGAAGGAAAAGCCTATGAAGCAAAATAAAAAATATAGCCAAAAATAACACCCCATGGATTATAAAAGGAGATTTTAATGTTATTAGAAATTCTAAAGAGAAAAAAGGGGGAAGACCACCTGACCCAATAGAAATTGCTCATTTTAATGAAGCTATTGCTAATGCTAATCTCATAGAGGCAGAATATTTAGGCTCAGACTTCACATGGTGTAATAATTAGAAGAGTAGAGGGGTAATCTGGTCTAGACTAGACCATATTTTATTTAACTCACAATGGTTGGATAAGCTGGGAGGAATAATGGTTAAACATTTAAGCAGGACTAGCTCGAATCATAGCCCGATGCTATTGACAACTAAAAAAAGCAAAGGAAGATATAATGCTTTTAGATTTCAAAATATATGGGAAATGCATAAATACTTTAATAAAATTATAAGGGGAACATGGGACAAATCGGTGGTGGGTAACCCAATGCAAATACTAGCTCAAAAATTATGAAATTTAAAATTTGCACTCTTGAACTGGAATGAGGAGAGTTTTAGAAATATATTTAAGAAGATACAAGAAGCAAAACAAAAAGTAGCCTCCTTAGAAATACAATACGAGAACAGATTGGATGAGATCTTGAGAATGGAACTTAGTAAAGCAAAAGCTAAACTAAAATTTAAAATGCATATGTCGGAAGTGTTTTAGAAACAGAAATCGAGAATCAAATGGCTAAAGGATGGAGACAAAGATACAAAGTTTTTCAATATAATGGCAAAAATAAAATATCAAAAGCTTAAAATAAAAGGACTAATGAACACTGAGGGGATATGGATAGATAAGGAAAAAAAATATCGCACAAATTAGAAGAATTCTTTAAAAGTCATTTATGTGATTCAAGTAGGCGTAGTGGTCACACATTAATAGAAAACATAGAGAGGAAAGTCACGGTAGAAGATAATAGAATGCTAGAGAAATCCCAAGAGAGGAAGAGGTGAGAGTGGCAGTATTTGGTGCCAACAAAGACAGTGCTCCAGGACCATATGGTTGGGATAATGGTTTTTGTCAACGCAGCTGGCCTATTATTAAAAAAGGCATAATCAAAGCAATTGCCTGGATCTTTGCGGGCATGGAAATTTCAAAAGCATAGGCAAATTCATATATCGTATTAATTCCCACGAAAGCAAACCCACAATGAGGTAAAAATTTTAGGCTGATTAGTTTATGCAATACAATATATAAGATATTAGCAAAAATACTCCAAAATAGATTAAACAGAGTTCTCCCAAATATTGGTTTGGTAGAGCAAGCATGTTTTGTAAAGAATAGGCTGATGATGGAAAACATCAATCTCACTTTTGAAATGATAAAAGAAATAGGGGCTAAAGTAAGAGGAAATAATGTAATCCTAAAATTTGATATGTCAAAAGCTTTTGATAGAGTTGAGTGTGATACATTATGTTATATTATGAAAAGAATGGATTTTTCAGAATAATTGATAGATTTGATGTATAGATGTGTTTCTAGTTTATGAGCAAAGATTCTTATTAATGGTCGGACAGGTGATAAATTTAAACCATCAAGAGGTCTCAGGCAAGGGGATCCACTCTCCCCGTCATTATTTAATCTATATTTAGATTTATTTATTGTTAATTTTAAAGAAAAAATAAGAATGGGTAATATTTTAGCTTTTAAGCAACCTAGACATACTCCGATGGTGAGTTGCTTGGCATATGCGGATGATGTAATTATTCCCACAAATGCCAGCAACAGATCCTTGAGAAACCTAATGAGACTCACGCAAACACTAGAAGAAGAACCAATGCAAAAGATGAATAAAAATAAATGCCAATTTATCATAGCGAAAAAAGCATCAGAAAACACTATTCAGAGGGTTAAAAGAGTTACGCATTTTGCACAAGTAAAAGGAGCTATAAGATTATTTAGGATGTCCGATTTATGAAAGATGGGTAAAAGAAAAATATTTAAACATTCTGGTGGAAAAAATAAAACAAAAGATTGATGGGCTGGAAAAAGGACATGCTAAGCATGGCGGGAAGAATTACATTGATCACCCACGTGTTAGAAAGCTCATTATCTCACAATTTAATGACAATTAGGCCTTTAAAAATTGTTATAAACAAGTTAGAAAAAGAAATGTCCAATTTCTTATGGGGTAAAAAAGAATATAAAAATAAGATACACTGGAAAAAATGGAAAGAATTGTGTTATCCAAAGGTTGAAACAGGTTTAGGCTTCACCATCTAAATGATACGGCCAATGCTTAGGCTTGCAAAAATTGGTGGAGATTGAAGGAAAAAAATAGCCTATGGGAGGCAGATATAAAGACTAGATATAAATTATGTAATAAGGTACTCTAAGATCCATAAAATGCATCAAATATTTGGAAATTTATGTGCAAGCAGCAAATCATAGTGGAAAAATACTCAATATTAACTAATGACGGGTGGAAATAGTCCTTGATCCCACATTTAAAATTCACATTAAGTAGTGCTTCGCACATTAAGTACTGCTTCGCACAGTGAGTAGTGCGAAGCACATGAAAAACATAGGTAGGGATGTTTGAAAAGATATGGGTAAAAAAGAGTCCGTAAAAAATAAATGTCTTCATGTGGAAACTTCTCTCTAATGCCAACTCGGTGGACGTAAATATCTAGAAAAAAGGTATAAGGCTGGCATCACGTTGTGAATGTTGCCAACAAGATATAGAAACCATGGATCACCTATTTTCAACAAGGAAAATAGCTAAAAAGATATGGAATAATTTAGAAAAGGAGGTAGAATTAGAAGAGCACACATGTAGTCTTAAAGAGAGACTAAATGCTGGGATAATAAGCATACAAAGAATAAAGTTCTTAAATGGTTAAGAGAATATGTTCCACACGTAGCAGTTTGGTGCTTCTGGAAGGCTAGAAATGCTAGCAGATTCGATGGTAGATTAATGAATGTTAACTCTATCATAGAAGAAATTAGAAGGGAAACCTCTTTTATCTCGGCTTCCAGCCCGATTAGGCTTAAGAAAATAGGATTAGATGAAGACCAGATAAAGGTATGGGGCCTAGTAACTGGGGAAAAAACTGCCAATAATAAAAATAACTAGTTGGGAAAAGCCCCCGCAAGGCACATTGGTACTTAACACGGATGGGAGTTTCAATAGAGACATGGGAATGGCAGTGGGTGGAGGAATGATAAGAAATGACGTAGGTAAAGTAATCAAGGCCTTCATAACAAGAGATATAGCTTTTTCAGCATTGCATTTAGAAATTATCGCCCTGCATAAGGGATTGCAAATTTGCAAAGAAAATTACTATTCAAATCTGCAAGTGCAAGTAGACTTGAGTCTATTGGTAGACCTAGTGACAAATAAAAAAATAATTATGGAAGTTTGAAATGGAAATTGAAAAAATAAAAAAATTGCTACTAGAACTGAAAGGAGAGATAAAACATATATTCAAAGAGGCTAACGCGTTAGAAAGATAAATTAGCTGAGGAAGGCATTAGTAAAGGTCCACAGGAAGTCGAAGAAACGAATATTCCTGAGAGGTATAGAGGAATAATTAATTTAGATAAAATAGGTTATCCATATAATAGAATAAACAAAAGCTAAAATAATGGAAATGGATTAATTAGAATAAGGCTCAAGCTAGGTGGTGGCATTAATTTTATCTATTTGACTAGTTTCTTTGCAGGTATTATTCATTTTCCAGATGATGAGGAAGGTACATATGCAGGTAACCCCGGTCCTAAGGGGGGTCCATGATGTATCAGTAGTATTAATGGGTATGGATTTTAATTTTGGACACTTAGATTATTTTAAAATATTACTCCCTGGTCCTGAGGGGAGACTAATAGGATGAGAATCCAGAAAAGTGTAAGTTTAAGTATAGTTCATTATAATTGTTGTTTTTAGATTTATATATATTTGTGCTGCCATATTATGTGATTTTGTCTAGTTGTAGATCAGCAAGGTACACAGTGCGCATGAATCACCCTGGCCCTGAGGGGTGAATTTGCTGTTTTTGTGTAGACTTGCAGATAGCAGAAATAAACAAGTATACTCCTTTAGCTTGCAGAATTGCAGACTAGAGAAACATGAAGCACCCTGGTCCGAAGGGGTGAATAAATAGTGATGCGATATCATTCTGGATTGTTGTTTTCATATTTTAATTAAATAAATGTTAACAAGAATAATGAGTTATGCAGATTACTGTTAGCTTGTATTGTTGGTCGTGATAAAGCTGTGCGAATAAAGCCATCATATCAACTAAGTAGAAAGGCCTAACAAATAAAGAGTGTGGAAATGTGAAGTGATGCAAAGATGGGCCAGATACAAGAACTATCTGAAGACAAAATGGTTGATGTGAAAAATTAATTTGGAACACTGTGCTTTTTTTGGTCTGGAGTCTGTTTAAAATCAAAATGTAATTGTGTATATGATAAATTCTGTAAGGGAATTGTAAGGCGTACGGGGTAGATAGACTCGGTTTAGTTAGGGGTGATAGGCAATATTTAGGTTGTTTAAAATCAAAATGTTTAAAACCATCTTTAAAAATTTAGGTTGCTCGTGGTGTCGTATTGCAGGACATGTTACTGAAACACGATAAATGGAGGAAGGAGGGCAGCTTACGAAGGTACGGGAAAGATGTGAAACTCATGTTCAGGTCTGGCTAAAAAGAAAAATCAGGAGCTGGGGCTAGAAAGAGTGGGCCGTAGTTATTACAAGCTGTATAGAGGGTCGAACAGAAGGAAGCACAAGCAAATATTCAAGGCTAGATAATGTAGGAGAAAGCAGGATAAAGAATCAGCTTACATTGAGTCAAAGAAGTCCATAATCTTGGATAAACGTAACAAAAAAATAAATGATGTAATTGAAAGTTAGAAGACCAAAATTAAAGATTTTATTGTTATTTGATTTTATTTTTAGGTTAAGGAGTAGAAAGGGTGTAAGAGGGTTAAGGGTAGATGTAGGTTATAAAAACGGTATTCCTCCGCCAAAAGAGAGGGTTATTAATAATAAAAAAAACATTAAAAAATAGATAGACAGATACACAAAATAATATATAGACAAAAAGACAGATAGACGGATAGATAAATTGCTAGATAGCCACATATGTAGATAGTTTGATAGAAAGATAGATAGAACGAAAGATAAAAATCTAAATAAATAAATAGACAGATAGATGGATAGATAGAACGACAGATAGAAAGTTAGATATTTTATAGATTGACAGATAGACAAAATATACATATAAATATAGAAAGATTGATAGATTAACAGATTGACGGATTGACAGATAGACATATCAAAATATAGACTGTGTGACAAATAGAAAGATAACCATATAGATAGATACATAGATATATTGATAGATAGTTAGACAGATAGACATATAAACACATACACATAAAGATAGATAGATAAATAGACAGATAGACTCAAGATAGATAGACATATATATACGAATAGACAAATATATAGATAGATAGATAGTTAGTTAGTTAGATGGATAAATGTAGAGATAGACAGAGAAATAGACAAATAGATAGATAGATATACAAATATATAGATAGATAGATAGACATACAAATATATAAAGTGATAGAAATAAAGAAAGATTGAAAGATAGATATACAGATAGAAAGATCAGACAAATAGACAGATAGATATATAGATAGATAGACAGACAATTAGATTGATAAATGGATAGACAGAATGATAGATATACAAAAGTTATATAGATAGATTCACAAATAGACAAATATTTAGATAAACAGATAGACAGATAGATAAAAGATATATAAATAGGTAGATAAACATATAGACAAATTGACAAATAGACAGATTGATATAAGATAGATAGATAGAAAAATACATATATAGATAGTCTGATAGACAGGTAGAGAGATAGATAGATATATAGATAGATAGATAGATATAAAAATAGATAGATAAATAGAAAGATAGATAGATGGACAAATAGATAAAAAAGATAGATAGATAGATAGATAAATAGAAAAAAAATAAAGAAAGAAAGAAAGATAGATAGATAGATAGATAGAAAGTTAGATAGATAGATAAATAGTAAGATAGATATATGATAGATAGATAAATAGTAAGATAGATATACAAATAGATAGATAGATAAATATATAGATAAATAAATTGATAAATTTATAGATAGACAGATATTTAGATAGATAGACAAATAGATAGATAGACAAATAGATAGATATACAGACAGATAAATAGATAGACATATAGATTGATAAAAAGATAGATAGATGGACAGATAGATAGAAAGCTAGATAGATTGACGTATATACATATAGACTGATAGGCAGTGAGGCATATGGATAGATAGATTGAAGACAGATTGACAAATAGTCAGAAAGACAAATAAACGGATAGAAAGATAACAAGATAGATAGATAGATAGGCAAATATATATATAGATAGATAGATAGATAGGAAGATAGTTAGGTAAATAGATTGACATATATATATATATATATATATATATATATATATATATATATATATATATATATGGGTGTGTGTGTGTGTAAATAAATTTTTAGATACATAGAAAAATAGACATTCAGACAGATAGATATGTAGATAGATAGGCAGATAGATAAAGATAGATAAAGATAGACAGATAGACAAATAGATATATAGACAGAAAGAAAAATAGACATAAAGATAAATAAACAGATAGATAAATTTAGAGATAGACAGATAGATAGACAAACAGATAGACATATAAATATATAGACAACAAGATAGAAAGATATACACGCAAATAGAATATGAGACAACCAGACAAACACACAGATAGATATATACACAAACAGACAAACAAACAAATCGACAAATAGACAAATAGATAGACATACAAATAAAATGATAGATATATAGATTGACATATTGCCGGATAGACATAAAAACATAGATAGATTGACAAATAGCCAAAAAGAAAGATAAAAGATAGACAAATATACAGACAAATAGATAGATAGATATATAGATAGATAGACATATAGATAAATATACAGATAATAGATAGATATATAAACACATAGATAGATACACACATTTACAGATTGACAAGATTAATATAAGCAGATTTGAAGAATGATAGATACACAAATAGTTAGATAGAAAGAAAGATAGTTAAATAGATAGATAGGAAGATAGATAGATAAACAAATAGATAGATAGATTGATTGATTGACATATAGACAAATATATAGAGAGATATATAGACAAATAGGTAGTTAGATACATAGACAGTTAGATAAAGATATATATATATATATATACACACATATATATAGACAGATAGATTGATACACAAATAGACAGAAAGATATATTTATATACAAATGACATATAGACAAATAGTCAGATAGAGAAATAGACACCTAGAAAGATAGATATATAGACATATAGATAGAATGTCATATAGACATATAGACATCTAGATATATATATATATATATATATCTAGATAGACAGATAGAAAGAAAGAAAGATAGACAGATAGATGGATAGAAAGATAAACAAATAGTCATATACTTTGATAGATAATTAGATAGTTATTTAGAGAAATAGATAGATAGACAAATTGATAGATATAGATTTAAAAGATAGACAGATAAACATATAGATACTTACAGTAATAGACAGATAGACATATAGACACATACGTATATATACAGATAGCTAGATAGATAGATAGAATACTTAGAATACATATTTGAAGATAGAATGATAAATAGATAGTCATATTGAAAGATAGACAGATATACAGATAAACAGCTAGATAGACACCTAGATAGGTAGACAAAGAGATAGATAGATATACAGATAGGTAGATAGATAGATAGATAGATAGATATATACATAAATAGATAGATAGACAGATATAAAGATATAAAGATAGATAGATTGATAGATAAATAGATAGACAGAGGGACAGAGATATATAGACAGATCGATAGAAAGACAAATATACAGATAGAAACATAAACACATAAATATATATATAGATAAACAGATATACAAATACACAAATAGATAGATCGATAGATATAGAAAAGATAGATAGAAATATAGACAGATAAACAAATAGTCAGATAGAAAAATAAAAATAGAGACATATAGATAGATAGATATATAGATAGATAGATAGACATATAGTCAGATAGACAAATAACTAGATAAATAGATAGATAGTTATATAGAAAGAAAGAAAGATAGATAAATAGACATATAGACAAATATACAGATAGATAGAAAGATAAATAAACAGATATAAAAAGTTAAAATTGAAAAATAGATAGAAAGTCAGATTGATAGATAGAGAGATAGACATATAAGTAGATAGACAAATTGATAGATAAACACATAGATAGATTGATAGATAAAAAATTTTACAAAAAGATAGATAGAAAAATAGAAAGATAGATAAATAAAAGGATAACTAGATAGATAGATAGTTAGTTAGAGAGATAGATAAATATGTATAAAGGCACACAGACAGACTGATAATAAGATTGATTGATAGATAGCTAGATAGTTAGACATATAGACAGATAAATATATAGACAGATAGATAGTTAGTCATATAGAAAGAAAGATTGATAGATAGATAGAAAGGTAGACATATAGAAAGATAGATAGATATAATGATTTACAGAAAGAAAGATAGACAGACATATAGATAGAAAGATATATAGTTAGACAAATAGATAGATAGACAAATAGACAGTTATATAGATAATAGATAGATAAATAGACATATAGACATATATACAGATAGATAGATAGACATATAATATAGACACGAACACAGATAGACATATTGATAGATTGCTAGAGTGACAGAAGATAAAAGACAAATTGGAAGATAGATATATAGACAGATAGTCAGATAGACAAATAGTCATTTAAATAGATAGACAGACAGATATATATATATATATATATATATATAGAAAGTAGATAGACACATAGATAGGTAGATAGATATATAGATAGATAGACAGATAGATAAATAAGTCAATAGAGAGATAGATAGATAAATAGATAGATAGATAGATAGATAGAAAGATTGATTGATTGATAAACAGATAGACAGATAGACAGATAGTCAGATATACAGATATATAGATAGAGAGATTGACAACAAGATAGATAGATAGATAGATAGAAGAATACACATAAGCAAAAAAAGATATACAAAAGACATATAAATAGATAGCCAAATAGACAGATAAACATATAGTTAGATAGACAGATATACAGATAAACTGATAGACTTTTAGATAGATAGACAGAAGATAAATAGATAGATAGATAAACATATAGACACAAAGATAGATAGACACATAGACAGATAGATAGATATATAGAAGATATATCGATAGAAATAGAAATAGTTAGATAGACAGATACCCATAGACATATAGACAGACTGATAGATAGATAGATAGATAGATAAACAAATACAAAGATAGACAGATAGATAAACAAATACACAGATAGAGAAATATATAAAAGATTGATAGATAGATATATAGATAATCAGATAGACCGATTGACAAAAAGACATATAGATATATAGATTGATACATAGACAAATAGACAAATAACTAGATATCAAGAAAGGCAGGTGGATATACCGATAGAGAGATAGATATATAGATAGATTGACATATAGATAGATAAACATATATATAGATATATAGTTAAATAGATAGGCAGATAGACAAATATATAGATAGACTAATAGACTAATAGATAGAGAGATAGACATATAGACTGATAGACAAATTGACAAATAGATAGATAAATAGATAGATAGTTAGATAGATTGATTGATAAATAAACATATAGACATATAGATATATAGATAGATAGACAGATAGACATACAGATAGATTGATAGATAGATTTATAGATAGATAGATAGATAGATACATAGACATATATGAAAATATATAGATAGACATATAGATAGTTAGTTAGATAGACATATAGACAGATAAATAGATAGACAGATAGCATACATACAAACACACAGAAATACAAATAGATACATAGAAAGATAGATAGATCGATAGATAAATAGATCGTGAGATAGATAGATTGATTTATTAATTGATTGATTGATGCATTGATAAATAAATAAACAGATAAACAGATAAATAGTTATGTAGATAGATAGGTAGATAAAGGATATAAATAGATAGATATACATTTAAAGAGATAGACAGAAGACAAATAGACAAATAGATAGATAGATATGTAGATAGATAGATAGACAATTAGATAGATAAAAAGATAAACTGATAAACAAATAGACAGATAAATAGTTATATAGATAGATAGATACATATATAATTAGATAAATATACAAATAAACAAATAGACATATAGAAAGATAGACATATACATAGATAGACAAATAGACAAAAAGATAGATAGATATAATGATAGACAGATAGACATATATATATATATATAGATATATAGATAGATAGATAGAAAAATAGATAGATAGAAAGATAGACAGATAGATAAACAAATAGATAGATAGGTAGACATATATAATGATAGATAGATAGATAGAGAGATAGACATATAGACAAGTAGATAAAAAAGAGTTAAATTGATAAATAGATAGACATATAGACATATAGACATAGAGACAGATAGACAAATAGATAGATAGAAAGATATATAGATATATAGATAGATAAATAGACAGACTAATAGATAGATAGATAGAAATATAGATAGAAATGTAGAAAGATAGATAGGTAGACAGATTGATAGATAAATTGATAGATAGAAATATAGATAGACAAGATGATAGACACACATATAGAAAAATAAACAAATTGACAGATAGATAGATAGACTGATTGCAGTTAGATAGATAAACAGACAGATAGATAGATAGAAAGATAGATAGATAGATAGATATATATATATATATATATATATATATAGACAAATAGACAGATAAACAAATAAAAAGATAAATAGATAAATAGCCTGATCGGCAGAAAATAGATAGATAGACAGATAGACAGATTTATAGAAAGATAGATTGATTGACATATAGATAGAAAGATAGATAGATATATAGACACATAGACATATAAATAGATAAATAGATTATTTGATTGACATATAGATAGAGAGACAGATATATAGATAGATAGAGAGATATACATATAGATAGATATACAAATAGATAGATATACAGATAGACAAATTGATAAATAAATATATAAACAATAGATAGATATACTGATATTAGATACACAAATAGTTAGATACATACATAGATAAACAAATAGACAGCTAGACAGACATATAGATAGATAGATAGACAGATAGACTGACAGATAGATATATTAATATATATTTAGATAGATAGATAAATAGATAGATAGATATATAGACAGATAGAGAAATAGATATATAGATAGAAATACTGATAAACATATAGTCATATACAAAGATAGAAAAACATATAGATATTTAGAAAGATAGATTGATAGATAAATAAATTGATAGATAGATAGATAGATAATTGAAAGATAAAGAGATAGATAGATAGGAAGATAGACAGATCAATAGATAGGCAGATATGTAGATACACAGATAGATAGATAGTTATCTAGAAAAAAAGATAGATAGATAGATAAATAGATAGATAGGTAGACAGATAGATAGATAGATAAATAGACAGATAAACAGATAAATAGATAGACAAATAGATAGATAAAAGTTAGATAGATAGATAGAAGATAGATACATAGAGAGACAGATAGATAGATTTATAGATAGATAGATAGATAGATAGATTGATTGATTAATTGACAGATTGATAGATAGACAGATTGATAAATTGTCAAAATTTCAAATAGATAGATAGATAGATGACCGTATAGGCAGATACATAGTTATATAGATAGCTAGTTAGATATATAGATAGATAGAGAGTTCGATAGATAGATAGATAGATAGATAAATTGTTTGATAATAGACATTACGAAATACAGACAAGAAGAAACATTGTCACATAGACAGATAAACACATAGACACACAGATAGACAAATAGACCGATATATAGATAGTTAGACAAATAGATAGATAGATAGACAGATAGATAGATAAATAAATAGACATATATATCATTTGATATATAGATATATAGACAGATAAACATATAGATAGAAAGTTAATTAGATAGGTAGATGGAACTTTAGACAGATAGACAACTAGATAAATAGACATATAGATAACCAACATATTGATAGATAGATAAATAGATAGAAAGTTAGATAGACAGATAGACAGACAAATAGATTTATAGATAGACTGATATATAAATATATAGATAGATACACACATTGCCAGATTGCCAGATAACCAGATATACAGATAGACAGATAGATATATAGACAAATAAACAGATAGTCAGATAGACATATAGCTTGATAGGTAAATAAATAGATTGATAGATAGATAGGTAGGTAGATAGATATATAGATAGATAGATAGATCCTTTCATAGGTAGATAGATATATAGATTGATTGATTGATTGATAGACAGACAAACACATAGACTCATAGACAGAAAACACACAAACACACCGACACATAACACATAGGCACACAAACACAGACAAACAAATAGATGGACAAATAGGCAGACACATATATAGACAAATAGACAAACAAACAAAACAACAAACAAAGAGAAAAACACACAAATATATAGACAGATAGATAGCCAGACAGATAAATATTTATATATATAGATAGATAGATATGCTAAGAGAGGATAGGTATCGAAACATAGATATTTTGAGAGATAGATAGAAATATAGATTGACATATAGTTAGATATACAGATAGATATACAGATCGATAGATAGATCGATAGACAGATAGATAGACAGGTAGACAAATAGATATTTAGATAGATAGACAGATAGATTGATAGATATAGACAAATAGATAGAAAGACAAATAGGCAACTGAACTTTTAGAAAGTTAGACAGATAGATCTATAGATAGAAAGACATATAGATAGATAGATAGATAGATAGATAGACATATTGACATATAGACATATAGACAGATAAAAAGGTAAACAATTAGATAGAAAGACACATAGACCAATAGATATATATATATATATAGACAGATAAACAAATAGATAAATATACTATTAGACAGAAGATAGAAAAATAAGTAAATAGATACTTAGATAGACTGATAGACAGATAAACATACAGACAGATAGACAGATTGATAAATAGTCATATCGATATAGACTGATAGATAGAGAAACAGATAGACAGATAGACGCATAAATAGACAGATAGATGCATAGATAGGAAGATAGGTAGGTATATAGCCAGATAGATAGATACATAGTTAGTTAGATAAAAAGTGATATAGGTAGATAGACCATATAGAGAGATAGATAGATAGACAAATAAATAGAAAGGTAGATAGATAGATAGCCAAATCGATAGATAAATAAATAGACATATAGATAGATATACAGATAGATAGACAAATAGATAGTCTGATAGACAGACAGACAGATAGACACATAGATAAATAGATAGATAAAAGATAGATAGATAGATAGATAGATAAATGATAGACAAACAGATAATAAAGAAAGATAGACAAATATATCGTAGATATATAGACATACAGATAGAGAGATAGATAGATATACAAATAGATATACAGAAAGATAGATAGATAGTCAAATATATAGATATACATATATGCAGATAGATATATAGATAGAGTGAAAGACTTGTATATTGATAGATATAAAAATAGATATACAGATAGATAAATAGACAGATAGATAGACAAATAGACAGACAAATAGATAGATAGATAAATAAATAGATAGATAGATTAACAAATAGACAAACATATAGTAAGATAGATAGACACATATTAAGACAAACAAATTGTCAAATAGAGAGATAGATAAATAGATTGATTGATAAATAGCCAGATAGATAAACAAACTTATAGATAAATAGACAGTAAGATATACAAAAAGATAGATGGATGGATTGATTGATAGATATATAAATAGATAGACAGATAGAAAGACTAAGAGATAGACAAATAAAAAGAATAAGAGATAGATAGAGAGATAGAAAGAATGATAGACGAGTAGATAGACAGAATGTTAGTTAGATAGATAGACAAAAAAATAGATTAATAAATAAATAGATAGATAGATAGACACATAGACTAATATATAGATATAAAAATCGATAGATAGATAGACAGAAAGACAAATAGCTAGACAGATAGTAAGATAGATAGATAGATAGATAACTTGTCATATAGATTAACACACACATAGTTAGGTTGGTAGATTGCAATTTAGACAAGTTAAACATACTTATATATAGACAGATAGATAGACAGATAGATAGACAAATAGATAGATATAAAGATAGATATATAGATAGACAGATAGATAGATATAAAGATAGATAGATAGATAGATAGATAGACAGATAGATAGACAAATAGATAGAAAGATAGATACAGATAGAATGATAGATAAATGGACAAATAAACACACAGATAAATAGATAGATAGATATATAGACGGATATTTAGACAACCAAATAAATAGATAGATAGATAGATTGATAGATTGATTGATAGGCTGATAGATAGATAGATAGATAGATAGACAGACAGAGAGATATGCATATAGACTGACATATATGCAAAAAAATATATAATAGACAAACAAATAGACAGATAGATAGATATATGTATCTTTATCTATATATCTATCAATCTCGCTATCTATCTTTTGATTTGTTTATTTATCTATATGTCTATTTGTCTGTCTATATCCTTATCTATCTGTCTATCTATCTATCTTTCTATCTATCTAATTATAAGTTTATCTTTCTATGTATCTATCTGTCTATCGGTCTATCTATCTGCCTATCTATATATTTTTATATCTGCTATCATCTATCTATCTATCTATCTATGTGTCTATCTTTCTATCTTTCTATCTATCTGATTATCTCTATTTTGGTCTTTCAATTTTTCTATATGTCTATATATCTGTATATCTATATGTCTATCTATCTTTTTATCTATCTATCTTATCATTATTCTATCTATCTATCTTTCTATCTATATGTCAATCTGTATATTTATCTGTCTCTTTATCTTACTATTTAACTATCAATCTGTCTACATATCTATTTATTTGTTTGTCTATCGAACATTCATTCTGTCTATCTATCTATTTTTTTATCTATTTATGCATCTACCTTTTTATATGTGTGTCAATCTATATGTCTATTTGTTAGTCAATATGTCTATCTATCTCTCAGTCTATATCTCTTTATCTGTCTAACTCTCTGTCTATCTATTTGTCTTTCTTTCTGTTTATCTATCAGTGTGTCTATATGTCTATATGTCTATATGTCTCTCTGTCTCTCTACGTGTCTTTTTGCCTATCTATTTATCTGTCTATATGTCTGTCTATATGTCTGTCTATCTGTCTGTCTATCTGTTTGCCTATATGTCTCTCTATCTGTGTATCTATTTGTCTATCTATATGACTTTTTATTTATCTATCACTTTATCTATCTATTTGTCAGTCTAATTATCTTCCTATCTGACTACCTATATATCTACATATATATCTGTCAGTCTATATGGTGATTTATCTGTATGTCTATCTATCTAACTATTTGTCTCTATTTATATCTTTTTATCTATCTATCTTTTAATCTGAATATCTATCTACTTATCTGTCTATCTTTATATTTGTCTATTTATATATAGGTATATATCTCTATCTATATATTTGAATATTTGTCTCATCTATTTGTCTATCTATCTATCGATATATTTTCCTTTCTATCTATCTTCCTATATATTTGTCTATCTATTTGTCTATCTATTTTCTATCTGTATGTCTATCTATCAATATATATGTATTTATATATGTTTATTTATTTTTCTATTTATCTAGCTATGTATTAATCTGTTTATCTACCTATATAGATGTCTGTCTATATATCTATCGATATGTCTGTATATCTTTTTATATATCTATTTATTTATCTATTTTTCTATCTATATAACTATATATTTGTCTAACTATTTGTCTATCTCTCTATCTATGTCTCTATTTATATGTATGTCTGTATATATATTTGTATGTCTATCAATTTGTCTATATATCTATCTATATGTCTATCTATCTTTCTATCTATCTATCCTTTGTTTGTCTATCTATCAGCTTATCTGTGTCTATATATTTGTATATCTGTCTGTTAATCAATTTGTATATATGTTTGTCTATATGTTTATCTATTAGTCTATTTATCTATCTTATATCTATCTATCTATTTATCTTTCTATCTATCTATCTGTAAGTCTTTTTGTCTATCTATGTGTCTATATATCTATCTAAATATCTGTTTGTCTATCTATATGTCTATCTATATGTCTATCTATTTGTCTATCTATTTGTCTATCTATCTCTCTTAATCTATATTTTTCTAACTATCTTCTGCCTATCTATCTGTCTAAGTATCTATTTGTCTGTATGTATATATATCTATCTATCTGTTTATCTATCTATCTATCTATCTATCAGACTATCTATCTGTCTATCTATATGTCGGTCTATATGTTTGTCTATTTATCTATCTATCTGTCTGTCTATTTATATGTCTGTCTATTTGTGTATCTATGTGTCTTTCCATTTGTCTATCTTTATGTTAGTCTATCTGTGTATGTTTATCTTTCTTTCTATCTGTGTATTCTTTTACTTTTTTATTTGATTGTCTATATGTATGTTTATATATCTATCTATCTATTTGTTTGTTTATATATGTATCTATGTATATGTCTGTCTGTCTGTCTATCTATTTATCTATCTATCAATCAATCAATCTATTTGTCTGTCTATCTATCTGTTTGTCTATATACCTATATGTCTGTGTATATACCTGTCTATCTATCTATCTATAAGTATTACTATCTATCTAAATGTCTGTATATCTGTCTTTCTATCTGTCTATATATCTATGTTTATATCTATCTGTCTATCTATTTGTCTATCTATATGTTTGTATATTTATATG
This sequence comes from Sapria himalayana, assembly GCA_029783825.1. NCBI lineage: Eukaryota > Viridiplantae > Streptophyta > Magnoliopsida > Malpighiales > Rafflesiaceae > Sapria > Sapria himalayana. The sequence continues at coordinate 89,334 of JAREIK010002172.1, read as the reverse complement.
TCTACGCATCTATCTATTTGTTTGTCTATTTGACTATCAAACTATCTTTCTATCTATTTGTATATCTGTGTGTTTATCTATCTATATATTTGTCTGTATAATTATTTATCTATCTGTCTGTCTGTCTATCTATCTATCTATCTATCTGTCTGTGTGACTATTTATCAGTCTATAAATTTTTCTATCTGTCTATTTATTTGTCTATCAATCTATTTGTTTATATATCTATATATATATATATATACGTGTGTGTGTGTGTGTGTGTCAATTTATCTCACCTATCTATCTATCTATCTTTCTGTCTATCTATCTATCGATCTATATATATATTTATGTGTTTGTCAATTTATTTGTCTATCTATTTGTCTACCTTTCTATTTATCTTTCTGTCTATCTATCTATCTATCTGCATAATAATATATTTATCTTTCTATCTATTTGTGACACCTATCTGTATTACTATATATCTATCTATCTATCTGTCTATCTATATAACTATCTATCTATCTATTTATTTGTCTATCTATCTATCTGTCTATCTATCTATCTATTTGTCTGTCTATCTATCTATCTATCTATTTGATATGTATCTATCTATATGTCTATCTTTCTATCTATCTGTATGTCTATATGTTTGTCTATCTCTCTATATATCTATATCTCTATCAATCTTCCTGTCTATTTATCTATTTATTTATCTATTTATCTATCTATTTGTGATTCTATTTATCTATATATTTGTCAGTCTATCTATAAGTCTATCTATCTGTTTATTTGTATATGTATCTATCTGTTTATCAGTTTGTTTATCTATCTATCAGTTTGTTTATCTATCTATCTCTATGTTAGTCTACCTATCTATAAGTCTATCTGTCTATCTATCTGTCTATATATCTATCATTCAATATAATGTTTATATATTTGTCTATCTTTCTGTCTATCTATCTAACAATCTATCTATCTATTTGTATATTTTTCTTTCCATCTATCTATCTATCTATTTATCGATCTGTCTGTCTGTTTGTTTATCTATCAATTTATTTGTCGGTCTATCTATCTGTCTATATGTATATATCTTTCTGTCTATTTGTCTCTCTATATGTCAGTAAATCTATCAATCTATCTATATTTCTATATGTGTATCTATCTGTCAGTCTATATTTCTATCCATTTTTCTTTCTATAGATCAGTCTATCTATCTGTCTATTTGTATGTCTATCTATTTATTTAACTATATGTCTATCTATCTGTCTGTCTATCTATCTATATATATATATCTACTGATTTGTTTATCTATCTATTTTTTTATTAGTATGTTTATATGTCTATATATTTGTCTATGTTTGTCTATCTATCTATTTGTCTGTCTATTTATCTATCTGTATATATGTTTAACTATATGTCTATCTATCTATCTGTATATATGTTTGTCTATCTATCTATCTATATGTGTATATATTTGTCTATGTTTCTATCTATCTATGTATCTTTCAATCTTTTTATTTGTATGTCTATATGTCTGTCTATCTGCCTCTCTATATGTGTGACCATCTACCTTTTTATATGTTTTTCTATCTATCTATCTATTTGTCTATATATTTGTCTTTGTATATGTCTATATGTCTTTCTATCTATATGTTTATCCATCTATCTGTCTATCTATCTATTTGACTTTATGTCATTCTATATATTTGTTTATATGTCATTGTTTCTATCTGTCTTTATGCCTCTCTCTCTCTAATATCAATCTTATCTGTCTATTTGTCAGTCTAATTGTCTGTATATCTCTCAATCTAGCTGTCTATCTGTCTATCTATCAATCTATCTGCCTATTTTTCTAAATATCTATATGTCTTACTATATGTCTATCTATCTATCTATCTTTCTATCAAATTATATGTCTACCTATATGTCAATCTATCTATCTATC
>JAREIK010002172.1:39698-82904 GCA_029783825.1 Sapria himalayana | reverse complement strand
TAGATATATATATATATATAGACAGATAAACAAATAGATAAATATACTATTAGACAGAAGATAGAAAAATAAGTAAATAGATACTTAGATAGACTGATAGACAGATAAACATACAGACAGATAGACAGATTGATAAATAGTCATATCGATATAGACTGATAGATAGAGAAACAGATAGACAGATAGACGCATAAATAGACAGATAGATGCATAGATAGGAAGATAGGTAGGTATATAGCCAGATAGATAGATACATAGTTAGTTAGATAAAAAGTGATATAGGTAGATAGACCATATAGAGAGATAGATAGATAGACAAATAAATAGAAAGGTAGATAGATAGATAGCCAAATCGATAGATAAATAAATAGACATATAGATAGATATACAGATAGATAGACAAATAGATAGTCTGATAGACAGACAGACAGATAGACACATAGATAAATAGATAGATAAAAGATAGATAGATAGATAGATAGATAAATGATAGACAAACAGATATAAAGAAAGATAGACAAATATATCGTAGATATATAGACATACAGATAGAGAGATAGATAGATATACAAATAGATATACAGAAAGATAGATAGATAGTCAAATATATAGATATACATATATGCAGATAGATATATAGATAGAGTGAAAGACTTGTATATTGATAGATATAAAAATAGATATACAGATAGATAAATAGACAGATAGATAGACAAATAGACAGACAAATAGATAGATAGATAAATAAATAGATAGATAGATTAACAAATAGACAAACATATAGTAAGATAGATAGACACATATTAAGACAAACAAATTGTCAAATAGAGAGATAGATAAATAGATTGATTGATAAATAGCCAGATAGATAAACAAACTTATAGATAAATAGACAGTAAGATATACAAAAAGATAGATGGATGGATTGATTGATAGATATATAAATAGATAGACAGATAGAAAGACTAAGAGATAGACAAATAAAAAGAATAAGAGATAGATAGAGAGATAGAAAGAATGATAGACGAGTAGATAGACAGAATGTTAGTTAGATAGATAGACAAAAAAATAGATTAATAAATAAATAGATAGATAGATAGACACATAGACTAATATATAGATATAAAAATCGATAGATAGATAGACAGAAAGACAAATAGCTAGACAGATAGTAAGATAGATAGATAGATAGATAACTTGTCATATAGATTAACACACACATAGTTAGGTTGGTAGATTGCAATTTAGACAAGTTAAACATACTTATATATAGACAGATAGATAGACAGATAGATAGACAAATAGATAGATATAAAGATAGATATATAGATAGACAGATAGATAGATATAAAGATAGATAGATAGATAGATAGATAGACAGATAGATAGACAAATAGATAGAAAGATAGATACAGATAGAATGATAGATAAATGGACAAATAAACACACAGATAAATAGATAGATAGATATATAGACGGATATTTAGACAACCAAATAAATAGATAGATAGATAGATTGATAGATTGATTGATAGGCTGATAGATAGATAGATAGATAGATAGACAGACAGAGAGATATGCATATAGACTGACATATATGCAAAAAAATATATAATAGACAAACAAATAGACAGATAGATAGATATATGTATCTTTATCTATATATCTATCAATCTCGCTATCTATCTTTTGATTTGTTTATTTATCTATATGTCTATTTGTCTGTCTATATCCTTATCTATCTGTCTATCTATCTATCTTTCTATCTATCTAATTATAAGTTTATCTTTCTATGTATCTATCTGTCTATCGGTCTATCTATCTGCCTATCTATATATTTTTATATCTGCTATCATCTATCTATCTATCTATCTATGTGTCTATCTTTCTATCTTTCTATCTATCTGATTATCTCTATTTTGGTCTTTCAATTTTTCTATATGTCTATATATCTGTATATCTATATGTCTATCTATCTTTTTATCTATCTATCTTATCATTATTCTATCTATCTATCTTTCTATCTATATGTCAATCTGTATATTTATCTGTCTCTTTATCTTACTATTTAACTATCAATCTGTCTACATATCTATTTATTTGTTTGTCTATCGAACATTCATTCTGTCTATCTATCTATTTTTTTATCTATTTATGCATCTACCTTTTTATATGTGTGTCAATCTATATGTCTATTTGTTAGTCAATATGTCTATCTATCTCTCTGTCTATATCTCTTTATCTGTCTAACTCTCTGTCTATCTATTTGTCTTTCTTTCTGTTTATCTATCAGTGTGTCTATATGTCTATATGTCTATATGTCTCTCTGTCTCTCTACGTGTCTTTTTGCCTATCTATTTATCTGTCTATATGTCTGTCTATATGTCTGTCTATCTGTTTGCCTATATGTCTCTCTATCTGTGTATCTATTTGTCTATCTATATGACTTTTTATTTATCTATCACTTTATCTATCTATTTGTCAGTCTAATTATCTTCCTATCTGACTACCTATATATCTACATATATATCTGTCAGTCTATATGGTGATTTATCTGTATGTCTATCTATCTAACTATTTGTCTCTATTTATATCTTTTTATCTATCTATCTTTTAATCTGAATATCTATCTACTTATCTGTCTATCTTTATATTTGTCTATTTATATATAGGTATATATCTCTATCTATATATTTGAATATTTGTCTCATCTATTTGTCTATCTATCTATCGATATATTTTCCTTTCTATCTATCTTCCTATATATTTGTCTATCTATTTGTCTATCTATTTTCTATCTGTATGTCTATCTATCAATATATATGTATTTATATATGTTTATTTATTTTTCTATTTATCTAGCTATGTATTAATCTGTTTATCTACCTATATAGATGTCTGTCTATATATCTATCGATATGTCTGTATATCTTTTTATATATCTATTTATTTATCTATTTTTCTATCTATATAACTATATATTTGTCTAACTATTTGTCTATCTCTCTATCTATGTCTCTATTTATATGTATGTCTGTATATATATTTGTATGTCTATCAATTTGTCTATATATCTATCTATATGTCTATCTATCTTTCTATCTATCTATCCTTTGTTTGTCTATCTATCAGCTTATCTGTGTCTATATATTTGTATATCTGTCTGTTAATCAATTTGTATATATGTTTGTCTATATGTTTATCTATTAGTCTATTTATCTATCTTATATCTATCTATCTATTTATCTTTCTATCTATCTATCTGTAAGTCTTTTTGTCTATCTATGTGTCTATATATCTATCTAAATATCTGTTTGTCTATCTATATGTCTATCTATATGTCTATCTATTTGTCTATCTATTTGTCTATCTATCTCTCTTAATCTATATTTTTCTAACTATCTTCTGCCTATCTATCTGTCTAAGTATCTATTTGTCTGTATGTATATATATCTATCTATCTGTTTATCTATCTATCTATCTATCTATCAGACTATCTATCTGTCTATCTATATGTCGGTCTATATGTTTGTCTATTTATCTATCTATCTGTCTGTCTATTTATATGTCTGTCTATTTGTGTATCTATGTGTCTTTCCATTTGTCTATCTTTATGTTAGTCTATCTGTGTATGTTTATCTTTCTTTCTATCTGTGTATTCTTTTACTTTTTTATTTGATTGTCTATATGTATGTTTATATATCTATCTATCTATTTGTTTGTTTATATATGTATCTATGTATATGTCTGTCTGTCTGTCTATCTATTTATCTATCTATCAATCAATCAATCTATTTGTCTGTCTATCTATCTGTTTGTCTATATACCTATATGTCTGTGTATATACCTGTCTATCTATCTATCTATAAGTATTACTATCTATCTAAATGTCTGTATATCTGTCTTTCTATCTGTCTATATATCTATGTTTATATCTATCTGTCTATCTATTTGTCTATCTATATGTTTGTATATTTATATGTCTACGCATCTATCTATTTGTTTGTCTATTTGACTATCAAACTATCTTTCTATCTATTTGTATATCTGTGTGTTTATCTATCTATATATTTGTCTGTATAATTATTTATCTATCTGTCTGTCTGTCTATCTATCTATCTATCTATCTGTCTGTGTGACTATTTATCAGTCTATAAATTTTTCTATCTGTCTATTTATTTGTCTATCAATCTATTTGTTTATATATCTATATATATATATATATACGTGTGTGTGTGTGTGTGTGTCAATTTATCTCACCTATCTATCTATCTATCTTTCTGTCTATCTATCTATCGATCTATATATATATTTATGTGTTTGTCAATTTATTTGTCTATCTATTTGTCTACCTTTCTATTTATCTTTCTGTCTATCTATCTATCTATCTGCATAATAATATATTTATCTTTCTATCTATTTGTGACACCTATCTGTATTACTATATATCTATCTATCTATCTGTCTATCTATATAACTATCTATCTATCTATTTATTTGTCTATCTATCTATCTGTCTATCTATCTATCTATTTGTCTGTCTATCTATCTATCTATCTATTTGATATGTATCTATCTATATGTCTATCTTTCTATCTATCTGTATGTCTATATGTTTGTCTATCTCTCTATATCTATATCTCTATCAATCTTCCTGTCTATTTATCTATTTATTTATCTATTTATCTATCTATTTGTGATTCTATTTATCTATATATTTGTCAGTCTATCTATAAGTCTATCTATCTGTTTATTTGTATATGTATCTATCTGTTTATCAGTTTGTTTATCTATCTATCAGTTTGTTTATCTATCTATCTCTATGTTAGTCTACCTATCTATAAGTCTATCTGTCTATCTATCTGTCTATATATCTATCATTCAATATAATGTTTATATATTTGTCTATCTTTCTGTCTATCTATCTAACAATCTATCTATCTATTTGTATATTTTTCTTTCCATCTATCTATCTATCTATTTATCGATCTGTCTGTCTGTTTGTTTATCTGTCAATTTATTTGTCGGTCTATCTATCTGTCTATATGTATATCTTTCTGTCTATTTGTCTCTCTATATGTCAGTAAATCTATCAATCTATCTATATTTCTATATGTGTATCTATCTGTCAGTCTATATTTCTATCTATTTTTCTATCTATAGATCAGTCTATCTATCTATCTGTCTATTTGTATGTCTATCTATTTATTTAACTATATGTCTATCTATCTGTCTGTCTATCTATCTATATATATATCTACTGATTTGTTTATCTATCTATTTTTTTATTAGTATGTTTATATGTCTATATATTTGTCTATGTTTGTCTATCTATCTTTTTGTCTGTCTATCTATCTATCTATATATATGTTTAACTATATGTCTATCTATCTATCTGTATATATGTTTGTCTATCTATCTATCTATATGTGTATATATTTGTCTATGTTTCTATCTATCTATGTATCTTTCAATCTTTTTATTTGTATGTCTATATGTCTGTCTATCTGCCTCTCTATATGTGTGACCATCTACCTTTTTATATGTTTTTCTATCTATCTATCTATTTGTCTATATATTTGTCTTTGTATATGTCTATATGTCTTTCTATCTATATGTTTATCCATCTATCTGTCTATCTATCTATTTGACTTTATGTCATTCTATATATTTGTTTATATGTCATTGTTTCTATCTGTCTTTATGCCTCTCTCTCTCTAATATCAATCTTATCTGTCTATTTGTCAGTCTAATTGTCTGTATATCTCTCAATCTAGCTGTCTATCTGTCCATCTATCAATCTATCTGCCTATTTTTCTAAATATCTATATGTCTTACTATATGTCTATCTATCTATCTATCTTTCTATCAAATTATATGTCTACCTATATGTCAATCTATCTATCTATCTATTTATATGACTATTTTATCTCTATCTATTTATTTTCTTATTTGTTTCATCTATCTGTCTGTCTATATATATATATCTATTTGTCAATCTATCTATCTAGATATGTGTCTGTCTATCTATTTTTCTATCTATCTATCTATCTGTATATATGTTTGTTTATATGTCTATCTATCTCTCTGACTGTCTATTAATATATTTGTATATCTATGTGTTTATCTATCTATATCCAATCTATTTGTCTATCTATTTGTTTATGTCTTTATTTATATGTTGGTCTATCTATCTTTCTATCTTTCTATATATCTTTCTATATATCTTTCTGTCTATCTGTTTGTCAAACAATTTGTATATCTATTTATCTATATGTGTGTCTATATGTCTATCTACATGTCTGGTTATCTATCTGTCTATCTATCTATCTAATTATATATCTTTCTATCTATATATCTGACTATCTATTTGTCTGTCTATGTGTATATCTTTTTGTGTGTTTCTCTGTCTATCTACGGGTGTATCTATCTATCTTTCTATCTATATGTCTATATATATCTATCTAACAATTTGTTAATAAGTTTGTCTATCTCTATGTCTACATGTCAGAATATCAATCTATTTATCTATCTCTCTATATTTCTGTCTATCAATATATCAATCTATATTTATATATGTCTATCTATCTGTCAATCTATATGTCTATCTTTCTATGCATCTATCTGTCTATCTATTAGTCTTTCTATCTATTTGTCTATTTGTCATATAGTCGGTCTTTTTGTCTATCTATCTGTCTGTCTATCTATATGTGATCTATCTATCTATCTATCTTTCTATTGTATGTTTATCTGTGTATTTATATGTTTCTTTATTTGTATTTAAATCTATCTACCTATTTGTTTGTCTGTCTATCTATCTATCTATCTGGCTGTCTATGTATCTATTTATATACCTATCTATCTATCTATTTGTCTCTCTATATATCTATCCATCTATCAATCTTCATGTCTATCTATCTATCAATCTACCTATTTGTATGGCTATCTATTTGTATGTCTGTCTATATTTCTATCTGTCTGTTTGTCTATCTCTCTATTTATTTATGTTTCTAACTTTCTACTTGGCTATCTATCTAACTTTATATCTTTCTATATATATGTCTATTTGTCTATATGTCTGTCTATCTATATGTCTATCTATTTATCTATCGATTTATCTATCTGTTTATCTATCTATTTAACTATCAATCTTTTTCATGTTTATTTGTCTCATATATATGTATGTCCATCTTTCTCTCTATCTATCAATATATCTATCTATATGTATATCTGTCTATGTATCTGGTAGTCAATCTATCAGTTTATCAGTATGTCTATGTTTCTGTATATCTATGTGTCCATTTGTCTATCTATCTATATGACTATCTATGTATTTGTCTAATCTATATGTCTATTTTTCTAACTATCTATATGTATATTGATCTATCTATCTATCTATCTATCAACTAGCTATCTATCTATCTATTTTGCTATCTATCTATCTATTTATTTATCTTTCTCTTTATATCTTTGTCTATCTATATGTTTATCTGTTTGTCCATACATTTGTCTATTTGTTTGTATATCTATTTGACAATCTCCCTATCTATTTATCCTTCTATCTCTCGTCTATATGTCTGTATATCTATCTGTCTATCAATTTATGTTTCTTTCTATCTGTCTATCTATCAATCTATATGTTTTACTATTTGTCTATCTATTTGTCTATCTGTCTCTCTATCTATCTGTTTGTCTATATATTTATGTGTCTGTCTAACTATCTATCTATCTAAATATAAGTCTATCTATATAACTATCTATCTATCCATCTATTTGTCTATCTATATGTCTGCCTATATATATATATATATATATATATATCTATATGATTATCTATCTATCTATCTATATGCCTATATGTCTATCTATCTGACTATCTTTTTTCTTATCTATTTATGTATTTCTCTATTTATTTGTCTGTCTATTTATCTCAACTATATATCTATATATCTATTTGTCTATCTATCTATCTTTCTATCTATATGTAAATTTGTCTTTCTATCTATTTGTCTATATGTTTGTATATCTATCTATATATCTATCTGTATATCTGTCTGACTATGTCTGTCTAACAATCTTTTTTTTGTATGTCTATTTGTCCCACTTATATGTCTATATATCTATCTATCTATCTAGATATTTGTCTATCTATGTATTTGTCTATATGTATATATATCTATATGGTTGTCTATTTATCTATCTGCCTATCTAGGGATCTATGTATTTGTTTGTCTATATGTTTGTCTATCTCTCTATCTATTTGTCTTCATATCTCTCTATTTATCTGTCTATATATCTATATGTCAATCTCTCTAACTATCTATATTTCTATATATCTTTCTATCTATTTATATATCTATCTATCTAGCTATCTATCTTTTTATCTATTTTTTATTTTTCTGTCTATCTATTTGTCTATCTATCTATCTATATATCTATTTGTCTATTTGTTGGTCTATATATCTGTCTATATGTCTATTTATCTATCTATACATTTATCTATCTGTCTATCTATCTATGTATCTCTCGGTCTATTTGTCAATCTATCTATGTATCTCTCAGTCTATTTGTCAATCTGTCTCTCTATATATCTTTCATTCTATCTCTATGTGTATCTATCTAGATATTTATCTATCTATCTTTCTTTCTTTCTGTCTATCTATCTATCTATCTATCAATTTATCTAATTGTCTATCTATCTGTCGATCTGTATATCTATCTATCTTTCTATATGTTTGTCTATCTATTTGTCTATATATTTCTCTATCTATCTGTCAATCTATATATGTAACTGTCTGTCTATATATTTATCTATCTATCTATCTATCTGTCTGTCTGTCTGGCTATCTATATGTATATATGTCTGTCTATCTGTTTTTCTATATGTCTATTTGTGCATCTTTCTAACTTTCTATTTTTTTATCTATATGTCTATCAATCTGTCTGTCTATCGGCCTATCAATTTATCTATCTATTTGTCTATCTAATTGTCAGTATATATGTCTCTCTATCTATCTATTTATTTCTGTCTATCTATCTATAAATTTATTTATCTATCTGTCAAACTATCTATCTATCTGTCATTCTATCTATCTACCTATCTATCTGTTTGTCTATTCGTATATCTATCTTTTATATATCTTTCTATTAATTTGACTATAAATCTATCTTTTTATCAATCTATCTATTTGTCTATCGATCTGTATTTCTATTAGTCTATCTATCTATCTGTCATTCTATTTGTCTATCTGTCTATTTATCTCTTTATCTATCTATCTATCAATCTGTCTGTCTATCTGTCGATTTATCTGTCTGTCTATTTTTCTATTAATCAATTTGTGTATCTGCCTATCTATATGTCAGTTTATATGTTTGTATATTTATATCTCTATCTGTCTATCTGTCTATCTGTATATCTGTCTATATGTCTATATGTCATCTATCTATCTACCTGTCAGTCTATCTGTCTGTTTGTATGTATGTCTATCTGTCTATCTAATTGTCTATCTATCTATCTATCTGTCTATCTATCTATCTGTCTATCTATCCTTCTGTCTATCTGTGCATCATTTTGTCATTCTATTTATCTCCTTATTTGTTTGTCTATATGTCTCTTTATCTAGTTGTATATAAATATGTTTATCAATCTATCTATTTGTTTGTCTGTCTATCTGTCTATCTACCTATCTGTATGTCTGTTTACTAGTCTATATATCAGTCTACTATATTTCTGTCTATATATCTATCTATCTATCTATTTGTCTAACTATTTATCTTTATTTGACTGTCATCTATTTCTCTATCTATTATTCATTTTTATTTATATCTATCTATCTATTTATTTATCTCTCTGTCTATCTATCTATCTTTCTGTCTATCTATCTGTCTATTTATCTATTAGTCTATCAGTCCTATCTTTCTATTTATTTGTCTATCTGTCTATCTTTGTATTTGTCTATCTATCTATTTGTATATCTGTCTGACTATATGTTTATCTATCTGTCAGTCTATCTATCTGTCTATCTATTAGTGTGACTATCTGTCTGACTTTCTATCTTATCAATCTGTATATCTATTTATCTATCTATTTATTTGTCGATCTAGTTGTCTATATATATGTCTATCTTTATATCAATCTATTTGTCTCTCTAACTATCTGTATATCTATGTTTTTTTATGTTTACCTTTCGATCTCTATGTGTGTGAATCAATATGTCTATATATTTATCTATTTGTCTATCTATATATCTCTCTCTATTTTTCTATCTATTTATCTACCTGTTTATAATCAATCTTTCTATCTCTTTATCTATCTTTTTGTCGATCTATCAATCTTTTTTTCTATCTATCTATCTCTCTATCTTTTTGTTTGTCTATCTATCTGTTTGCCTGTATGTCTATCTATTTATTTCTTAGTTTGTAGGTATATCTGTCTGGCTGCCTATTTGTCAACCTATATTTTAATATTTATATTTATCTTCTGTCGATCTGTCTATCTATCTATCAATCTATTTGTATGTCCATCTTTTTGTCTAAATATTTATCTATTTGTCTATCTCGCTATCTATATACCTATGTATTTGTCTATCTACCTGCTTGTCTATTTATATATCTACCTGCTTGTGTATTTATATATCTACTTGCTTGTCTATTTATATATCTACATGCTTGTCTATTTATATATCTTTATGTATGTCTATATGTTTGTTTATTTGTTGCCTATCTATCTATTTATCAGTCTATCTATCTTTCTATTTAAGTGTATTTCTATTTTTCTAGTCGTCTATCTAGGTGTCTATCTATCTAACTATATATCTAGCTATCTATCTATCTATTTGTCTATATGTCTAACTATTAGTCTATCTAACAATCTTTATATCTATCTATCTATTTGTCTTTCTATATATCTCTCTAACATTCTATCTATATGTTTATCTATCTACTATGTATCTGAATATCTATATGACTATCAATTTGTCTATCTATCTATCTATCTATCTATCTATTTGTCTATATATCTATCTAATTGGCTATTTATTTATCTGTCTATCAAACTTTCTATTTGTATATCTATCTGTCTATCTATCTGTCTATCTCTATGTATGTCTACCTGCATGTGTATCTATCTATTAGTCTATCTATCATCAGTCTATCTATCTCTGTATCTATTTTTCTATCTATTTGTCTATCTATCTATCTATCTATTTATTTATCTATTAATTTATCTAGCTATCTATTTATTTATCTGTCTATGGATCAATTTGTCTATCTGTCTGTATATCTATCTATCATTCTTTCTATATATCTATCTATTTGTCACACTTATCTGTTTGTTTATTTGTCTATCTATCTGTTTGTATATCTATTTATCTGTCTATCTATCTATTTGACTATCTACCTAACTATATATATAAATATCTATTTGTCTATCTCTCTGTCTGTTTATCTATCTGTCTATATATGTGTCTTTTTGATTGTCTATCTATCAGTCTATTTTTCTATCTAACTATCTCTGTATCTATCTGTTTATCTATTTATTTGTCTATCTATTTGTATTTCTATCTATCAATCTATCTGTCTATCTCTCTATCTTAATGTTTGTCTATCTATCTGTCTATCTTTTTGTCTATCTATTTGTCTATTTGTCTATCTATATGTCTGTCTATCTGTCTGTCTCTCTGTCTATCTATATGTTTGTCTATCTGTATGTCTATTTATCTGTCTATCTATCTATCTGTCTAACTGTCTATCTATCTGTCTATCTATCTGTCTGTCTATCTGTCTGTCTATTTATCCGTCTATCTTTCTATCTATCTATTTATCTGTCTGTATATCTGTCTGTCTATCTATCTGTCTATTTTTTTGTCTATCTATCATCCTATATCTTTATTTATTTGTCTGTCTATCTATCTATCTGGATATCTATATGTGTGTCTATATGCGTGTCTATATGTATGTCTATCTAAATTTCAAATTATCTGTCTATCTATCTGTCTATCTGTCTATCTAAGGGTCTATTTATATGTCTTTCTGCTTATCTATCTATTTGTATATCAATATGTTATATCTCTATTTATATGTCTGTCTGTCTATCATTTGTCTATCTCTCTATCTATCTTTCAATCTAACTAACTAACTATCTGTCTATCTATTTGCATATCTATCTCTCTATTTATCTATCTATCTATCTATTTATTTATCTGTCTGTCTGTCTATCTATATGTATGTCTATATGTCTATCTCTTTGTTTGTTTATCCATATGCCTATCTATATGACTATCCATCTTTCTATTTTCTGTCTATCTATTTATATATCTATCTAACCATCCCTGTCTATATTTGTATCTATCTATTTGACTATCAATTTGTTTGTCTATCTATCTATATATCTTTCTATGTATCTGTTTTCTTATCAGTCTGTCTATTTTTCTATCTATATATTTAACTCTATATTTGTCTATATGTCTATCTATCAGTATGTCTATCTATTTAACTATCTACCTATATATCTATTTATCTGTCTGTCTATGTGTCTATCTATCTATCTATCAATTTGTCAATCAATCTATCTATCTATCTGTCTATCAATCTGTTTGTGTATTTGTCTGTCCTTCTATATATCTATCTATATGTATGTTTATGTATCTGTCTATTTGTCTGACTATCTATCTTTCTATCTGTGTGTCTATTTCTCTATCTAATTGTCTGTTAATTTTTCTATATATCAATCTAATTATCTATAAAAATATTTGTTTGTAAATATATGTCTATCTCACTATCTATCTACCTCTAGATCAATTTTTCTATCTATCGGGTTATTTATTTGTTTATCTATTTGTTTTTCTATTTGTCTATTAGTATTGTTATCTGTCTGTGTATCTGTCTGTCTATCTGTGTATCTATTTGATTGTCAATATGTCTATCTATCTATTTATCTATCTATCTATTTGTTTGTCTATCTGTCTATATATATGTATTTATATCTGTCTGTGTATCTATCTGTCTATATATCTATTTATCTGTTTGTTTATCTCACTATCTATTTGTATACTATTATCTCACCTATAAATCTATATATCAGGTTGTATATCTTTCTACCTACCTATCTATCTATTGATCTATCTATATATCTATGTATTTGTCTATCTATATGTCGGTCAATCTATATATTTATCTATCTGTCTGTCTGTTTGTCTATCTATCTGTGTATATATATGTCTATTTATCTGATTATTTATCTTTGTGTTTATCTTTTTGTCTATCAATCTATCTATTTGTCTCAGCTATTTATCTATAAATCTATCTATATTTCTTTCTATCTATTTGTCATTCTATCTATCTACCTATATGTCGAAATTTCAATCTGTATAAATATCTATCTATCCATTTGTATATCTGTATATCTATCTGTCTTTCTATCTGTATGTCTATCTTTCTCTCTATTTTTTTACATATCTATATGTCAATCTATCAGTATATCTATCGGACTGTCTGTCTATCAATATATCTATTTGTCTATCTATTTATCTATTTATGTATCTTTCTGTCTATTTGATTATAAATCTATCTATATGTCTGTCTAGCTATCCATCTATCTACCTATTTGTCTATTTGTCTATATATCTATTTGTTTATCTATCTATCTATCTATCTGTATGTTTGTCTGTCTATCTACTTGTCTTTCTATCTATATGTCTATCTATCTATTTATTTGTCTATCTATATGTCTATCTATCTTATGTCTGTCTGTCAATATGTATGTTAATATGTCTGTCTATCTGTCTTTCTATTTGTCTATATATCTGTCGTTCTATTTGTCTATCTCTCTTTCTGAATGTCTATCTATTTGTCTATTTAATTTTCATTATGACTATCTATCTATATGTATATCTTTGTCTTTCTATATTTCTATCTCTTTGTCTATCTGCATCTTTATGTGTCTGTCTATCCATCTACAATCTGTTTATCTATCTATCTATCTGTCTATATTTTATCTTTATATCTATCTATGTATTTAACTGTCTATTTGTCAATCTATCTGTCTATCTATCTATCTATCTATTTATCTATTTGTCTTTATATCTATCTATCTATCTATTTATCTATATGTTAGTCTATTTGTCTGTCTATTTGTCTATCTATCTATTTGTCTATCTGTCTGTATGTTTATCTATCTATCTATCTATCTTATGTCTATCTGTGTATCTATCTTTTTGTCTATCTGTCTATATGTCAGTCTATCTATCTTTTTATCTATCTATCTATCTCTCTATCTACTATCCATTTGTATATCTACTATCAGTCCATCTAAAGCTATCTATCTATCAATTTAATGTCTATCTGTCTGTCTATCTATCTATCTATATGTTTATCTAACTGTCTGACTTTCTGTGTGTCAATTTGTCTATCTATCTGTCTATTTATCTATCTATTAATCTATATGTTTATCTATCTGTCTATCTAATTATCTTTCTATTTGACTATTTATTTGTCTAACTATCTATCTGTCTAACTATCAATCTATATGTATATCTATTTGTCTGTCTATTAGACTTATTATAATCTCCCTATTTATCTATCTATTTGTGTCTATATGTCTGGCTATATGTTTGTCTATTAGTATGTCTATCTATATGTCTATTAATATGTCTATCTATATATTTATCTATCTATCTCTATAACTATCTGTCAATCTATATATCTGTCTATTTGTTTATATATCTCTATGTCTATCAATTTGTGTATCTAACTATTTATCTATATGTCGGTCTATCTATTTATCTATCTGATTGTCTATCTGCATGTCTGTCTTATCTATGTAACTGTCTATCTATCTATTTATTTGTTTATTTGTTTGTTTAACTCTATCTATTTGTCTGCCTATTTGTCTCGCATATCTATCTGTCTATCTATCTGTCTATCTATATGTCTGTCTATCTGTTTGCATATCTATCTGTTTATCTATCGATCTATATGTCTGCTTATCTATATGTCGGTCTATATATCAGCCTATCTATCTGTCTGTCTATCTATCTATCTATCTTTCTATCTATCTGTGTATCTATTAGGATGTCTATCTATTTTTCTATCTATCTATCTCTCTGTCTAAATGTGTGTGTATCTGTCTGTCTATATGTAGGTTTCTCTGATTGTCTATATGTTTGATTCATGTCTGTTATCTTTATATCAATCTGTTTGTCTATCTATCTATCTATCAATATGACTATCTATCTGTCAGTCTGTTTGTGTATCTATCTATCTTTTTGTTATATCTATCTATCTATCAACTTGTCTATTTTTCTGTCTATCTTTCCGTAACTCTATCTGTATATCTATGTATCTATATGTTTAATTGTTTTTCTTTCAATCTGTCTTTTTGTCTTTCTATCTCTCTTTCTATCTGTCTATCTATATATATGTCTTTCTAACTCTCTTTCTATCTTTGTATCCATCTATCTATTTCTCTGTCTATCTTACTGTCTATATATCTATCTATCTATCTATCTGTATTTCTCTTTAACTATCTATATGACTATCTATATGTTTTTCTAATTATATGTTTATCTCTGTCTATCTGTCTGTCTATCTATCTATATGTCTATCTATTTATCTATCTAATTATCTATCTGTTTGTCTATTTGTCTATCTATCTATCTATGTAACTATTTTATATCTATCTGTATGTCTATCTGTCTATCTAAATGTCTTTATATCTATCTATATGTCTGTTTGTCTATATGTCTATCTATATGTCTATCTATTTGTTTGTTTATATGTCTGTCTATTTGTCTATCTATATGTCTGTCTATCTAACTGTCAATACGTCTGTCTATCTATCAATCTATCTGTCTATCTATCTGTGTGTTTATCTATCTACATATCTCTCTATTTATCTGTCTGTCTATTTGTCTGTCTATCTATATGTCAATCTGTTTATCTATAAGTCTTTTGATATCTCTTACGATCTATCAAGGGTTTCTCTCTGCACGAAGAGAGAAATCGAAGAACACTCCATTGCTGCTCAAATTAAGCTAAATTCAAGGTGAGAATGAAGAAAACTAACTTATTATTAAACAATAAGTCTTTTGCCTCGATGTTGAAAGGAACCGCGCCAATTTCACGAACTAAAGGGAACAAAAACGGGCTCCCGGTTATCATCTTCTCTACCAAAGAAACTCGAAGGCTCTTAGAACCTTTCGAATACGCACTCGTCGGTAAGTTCTCTCATGGCAGGCCTCGTGCGATTGGAGTTCAGAAATTTATCGATAATTTAAAGCTTAAGGGGAAGGTGAAGTTTGCTGACTTCGACGCCAAACATGTAGTGCTGTAATGCTCTCTACTGGAAGATCAATATCGCCTATGGAAGCGGGGATTATGGCAAGTCAACGGCTTCCCCATGCGTATACTGAAGTGGACAAAGGATTTCACTCCTCTTGAAGAGGCGCCTATAGCCCCGGTATGGTTTACATTGCCGTTTCTGCCACTACATTTATTCTCTGAAACATCTCTCTATGCAATTTCGTCGTGTTTGGGAAAGCCCATGTTACAGGACGAAGCCACGGTAACCATGTCAAGGCCGAATAAAGCTCGTGTATGTGTCGAGCTTAACCTCTTAACTAAACCGCCCGACAAAATATGGATAGGCAGTGGTGAAGGTGAACAGGCCGAGGGGTTTTGGCAAACTGACATCCCCGAAAGCCTTCCTCCTTACTGTCTAAGTTGTAACAGGCTCGGGCATGAAAATCTATCGTGCAAGGTGGGGGAAGATGAGCAGAACAATGGGCAGCGGCATGAAGGAGGAGGTAAGAAGGTGATGCAATGGATAAGGAAAGAGGAGGCCCCTCTTCTCAAACAAAATATCCAGCCGAAGGGAGACCTGGACAGTGGAAATATCCCATGCTTTCCACCAGATTACCCAAAGATTACTCAAGAAGAAGTAATTTCGATAGAGACTAACTTGGAAATAGAGAAGGATGTTAGCTTAAATAAAGGATGGGAGGAGGTAAAACACAAGAGAAAACATAAAAAAACATCTAAAACCAGAATTGTATTGAAAGAAAAACTTGAAGATTATGCGTGGATAAACGAGGATCTTCTGGACTTCCCTGAAAATGAATCGGTAATTTTTAGTTGACCTTCAAGTAACAAGGGTGATGTATCTCAAGACGAGCCTGAGGTGAAAGCAAAGGATGATATATATATTTATAATGAAGATTGGGGGAATCTCTCAAGAACCCAATCTATGGAGGCCCTAAAGCAAATGGCCATCGTGCTTGGAAAACAGGTAAAATATAATAAGATTAGGCATGAAAATACTCACACTCCTAAAACAGTAAGAAATACGAAAAAATATCCTAACATGTCTTATGAATCTAAGTGTACAACTCGAGCCCAAGCCAAATTTGGTTTTAATGGATAGATGCCTATATTGGAATGTTAGGGGGGTAGCTAATAGCCCCATGATAAATAGATTAAGACTTTTAATAAAAGAACACAAAATTTCATTAATGATTATTGCAGAGCCAATGGTCCTGCAAGATCAACTAAATAAATATAAAGAAATTTTAGGATTTAATAAGGCTTATGCTAACCTAAATAGTAAACTTTGGATTTTATGGCACAATTAGCTGAAAATTGAAATATTAAAAGATACTGAACAAATAGTACATTTCAAATTAGATAAGAACATAGATCAAATAATTTCAGCAGTTTATGCAAAAAACGATAAACAATCTAGGTTAGCTCTATGGGAGGTAATGAAAGATATAGCAAGTAGAAATTCACCTTGGATCATAGGAGGCGACTTTAACATAATTAGAAGCCCTCAAGAAAAGAAAGGTGGCAAACCACCGGATAAGGTAGCCATGAAACAATTTAATGACACAATAGCTAATACTAATCTAATGGAAATAGATTTCACTGGTTCGAGATATACCTGGTGTAATAATTGGCAAAAAAGAGGAGTCATCTGGGCTTGACTGGATAGGATAATGTATAACATAAAGTGGGTCACCTCACAAGGGATTACGGGGCTTAGACACTTAAATAGAAGTTGTTCTGACCATAGCCCTCTGCTTATCATGATTCAAAGAAACCAGGGTAATACGTCTAATTTCAAATTCCAAAATATGTGGGTAAAGCATGCAAGCTTTGAAAGCCTTGTCAAAGAGTCTTGGAAAGAGCCAGCAGACGGCAAGATGATGCAAGTTCTATCAATTAAGCTTCTGAGGCTAAAAGCTTGTTTAAAAACATGGAATAAAGAGGTCTTTGGAAAATTAAATCATGAGCTAAAAAAAGTAGAAGAAAAAGTAGCCAAGCTGGAACAAGATTTTGACAACACTAATAATAATGAAACTCGGATAGAACTAAGTAAGGCTAAAGGAGAACTGAGATTGAAATTACACATGGAAGAAATTTATTGGAAACAACGAGCAAAGATAAAATGGTTAAAAGATGGTGACCGTAATACTAAATTTTTTTACAATATGACTAAAATAAAATCTCAAAAGAATAAAATTAAAGGACTAAAAAATGAAGAAGGAAAATGGGTAGAAGATGAAAAGGAAATAGGAGCTCTTTTTTAAATTTTTTTGAAAATCAACTATGCAGTCAGTCATGTAGGACAGACAATTCTCTAATGCATGAGATTAGGGCAACCATTACGGAATCTCAAAACCATTTAATGGAATTGATCCCAGAAGAACCAGAAGTTAAAGAGGCTGTCTTTAGTCTTGATAAAGAACGTGCAGCAAGACCTGATGGTTGGAATAATTATTTTTTCCAGGCAAACTGGCATACGGTTAAAACTGAGCTAGTCCCTGCAATTGCAAGTTTTTTTGTAGGTGAGGAAATCCCAAAATCATGGGTAAAATCTTTTATAGTATTAATCCCAAAAAAAGAATCACCACATAAATGCGAGGATTATAGACTAATAAGTTTATGCAATGCTATTTATAAAATTTTGGCAAAAATATTACAAAATAGACTAAGCTTAATTTTACCATCAATAATATCTCAGGAACAAATGGGTTTTGTTAAAAATAGATTAATGATTAAAAATATAAAACTTGCATCAGAAATGATGAAAGAAATAAGAGGTAAATGAAGAGGAAAAAACTTAGTGGTCAAGCTAGATCTATCGAAAGCCTTAGATAGAGTAGAATGGGATACCCTTTGTTTTGTGCTGAGAAGGTTCGGTTTCTCTGAGCTAACCATTGATCTAATATATAGATGCATTTCAAGTACTTGGGTAAGAGTCCTTGTAAATGGAAAGATAAGTGAGGAATTTAAACCAAATAGAAGTTTAAGGCAAGGGGATCCATTATCCACCCTTCTTTTTGATATTTACTTAGAATTATTAATACGAAACTTGAATAAGAGAATATCCGAAGGTAAAATAATGTCATTCAGACAACCAAGGAATACACCCAGAATAGGCTGTTTAGCCTACGCAGATGACCTTATAATTTTTACAAATGCTAGTACAAAGTCTTTAATGAATCTTATGGATCTTCTTCAAATATTTGAAAAAGAGACAGGCCAAATGGTAAATAATAGTAAATGTCAGTTTATGCTTGCTAAAAATGCAAAATTAAAGTTATTAGATAAAATCAAAAATATCACAGGTTTCGCAGAAATTAAAGGGGCATTAATGTACCTAGGTTGTCCGATATATGAGGGGAGATTGAAGGAAGAATATCTAACTTACCTTCAAGATAAGCTAAGAAAGAAAATAGCAGGATGGAAAGAAGAGCTCCTGGGATTTGGGGGGAGGATAACGCTGCTTTCACATGTCTTACAAAGCACACTAACACATATTTTATCAGTCATACATCCCCCTAAAAATTTATTTAAAAACTCGAATCAGAAATGGCTAACTTCTTATGGGGTAAAAAACAAGGTAGAAATAAATTACACTGGAAGGACTGGAAAAGTATCTGTTATCCGAAAGAGGAAGCAGGATTAGGTCTAATGACCCTTCAGGACTCGGCAGCTGCCTGGGATTGCAAAGGCTGGTGGAGACTTAAAGAAAGTGATAATCTTTGGGCTAAATATATGTGGGTAAAATATTTAGATAATAAGAATAAGACCCCTAAGAAAGCTTCGAACAGCTGGAAGTCAATGGAAAAACAAAAAAAGATAGTAGACTCACACTCCACACTAAAGAAGAGTGGCTGGAAATGGACGTTAACACAACAAGGAAACTTCTCCCTCAAGTCGGCAAAAGATCTAGTCAGAAAGAAAAAACCGGCTCAAATGCTATTTAAATGGGTATGGCAAGAAAATGTCTTGCAAAAAATGCGTTCCTTCACATGGAAGGCTCTAATGAATGCTATACCGATAGATAAGAATATACAAAAGAAAGGGATAAAAATAGCATCAAGATGTGAATGTTGTTCACAAGCGGTTGAAACAACCGATCATTTATTTTCCAATGGGCCTATTGCAGCGGAAATATGGAGAGAGATGGAAGGGGAAAAAAGAATATGTAACAAAGATGATGGATTAATAGATAAAGTTAAAAAATGGGAAAGTGAAAACACGAAAAGCCCCACCAGAAAATGGCTTAATCAGAAATTGCTACATCTAATTATTTGGTGCATATGGAAATCTCGAAACAAAAGTAAATTTGAAAATAAAAGGATGAATTTAACATAAATTATAAAAGATATTAGAAAGGAGATATGTAATATATCAATAATGAAACCTATAAAAATAGAGGAAATGAAACAAGAAAAGAAGCTTGAGAAAGCATGGGACCTCACTTATAAAGTTATAAATTAGCAATGGGCTAAATGTATACAGTGGAATACTCCACCGGTTGGAAAATTTTCACTTAATACGGATGGTAGTTTTAGCAGGGACACTGGAATAGCAGGAGGAGGCGGGGTAATAAGAGATCATACAGGGACAGTAAAGAGAGCTTTCACCATATCTAGTAGAGCCTCCTCAGCCCTAGAATCAGAAATCAAAGCATTGAAATCAAGGTTAGAGATATGTAAGCAGCTAAATTTTAAAAATATAAAAGTTCAGGTAGACTCGAAATTATTAGTCGAAATAGTAATTAACAAGAAAATCTTATGGAGGTATGAAGAGGACCTAGAAGTAATTCTTAGCCTTTTGGATGAACTGAAGGCCTCAATAACACATATATATAGAGAAGCTAATAATCTAGCGGATAGTTTATCTAGAATAGGTACCACTAGAGGAGATATAGAATATAACGTGGAATCCATGCCAAATAAACTAAAGAGAATAGCATGTTTAGATAAAATGGGATTTCCTTATATTAGAACAACTAAATAGACCATGAAGGTATGACAAAGTCTCAACCTCTTGTTGGATCGTGCGGGAATCCGACATTGTAGGGAATTTCTACCTCATACTTAAATGGAATAGGAAGGGTGGAGGTTGAGCCATCTTTAAAAATAAAAATAAAAATTAAATCATAATTTAGAATAACGAATCTAAAAAAGAAGCAAACAGGTTAGAGTTATGAATGTGTTAATTCTGCATTTCGGCAGAATAGTGCATATCTATAAATATGTATTTGGACTTTCCTTGCAGGATGTTAAGAAGGAGAATTCTGTTTTTAATCCGACAATTCTGTGGAGTTTTCGTCTAATAGTGTATAAGTTTAACAAGGGACAAGGGTAATAGGGTGCCAAGTTATCTTGTAGGCACGTTCGTTTTTTTCTCTCTTTGGATTTTACAGGTTTAGAAGTGTATAAATGAAGAAGGAAGACGGCTGGAAACTTTTTTTTAGAAAGAATGTGAAGAGAAGAGCCTGAGACACGGGGAAGATGAGAGATAGAGGTCCGAGCACATGGGCAGCCCTATCCCCATATGCTGCCTGCCACTTGAACTAGCTGCTGCTTGCTAATGCTATACCTATGATTCTACTGTTGTCTAGCATGTGCAACTGACATATTCTACCTACAATTTAGACATAAATCCAGATGCTACTGCTTCATCCAATTCATGCTGATATCATATATATGATTCTCCTGATGCCATATGTATGATTCTGTTGCTGCCTGTCATTAGCTGCCTCCACACAGATGTTGATACAACATCAAATAAAGAAACATATATTATCAAAAACTACCTGAACAAAGAATAAGGAAGATGCGTGAACAAAAAAGAAGCTGCCCGAACAAATCTTATATACTGCATATACCTATGTAGAGTGCTGCCTGTTACTGCCATGAGTCTACCTACTGCTGATATAAGTCTACTTGCTGCTGCGAAAAGTCTACATGCTGCTGCTTGCTACACTGCTCCATAAAAACGAAGGAGCACAAAGAGAGTGGCTAGAGTCTACTGCCAAAGTTGACTTAACTAAGGATAAATTATTGTATTTTGTGTTCTTTTGGTTAGGGTCTTGTCCTGTAAATGTAATGACCTATAAATAGAGTTACATGGTTGTAAAGGTTTTCCTCTGCCTACAAGTGAGGGTAATGTTTCTTTAATAATAGATAAAAGACCTTTTATAAAAAAAATCTATTTATCTATATGTCTATTTGTCTATTTTCCTATCTATCTTTCAATCTATTTCTTAATCTATCTGTCTATTTGTCTGTATTTTGGTATATCTATCTATCTCTCTATCTATATGTTTGAATATATATTTGTCTATCTGTCTATTTATCTATTGGTCTAATTCTTTGTATATCTGTTTGTATATTTGTCTACCTTTCTGTGCATCAAACTATATTTCTATTTGTCTATCTATCTATCTATCAATATAAATATCTATTTATCTATTTGTCTATCTATCTATATATCGATATATCTATTTGTCTGTATATCTATCTGTTTGTTTGTCTCTCTATCTGTATATCTGTCTATTTATCTGTCTATCTATCTATCTATCTATTTGTCTGTTTATTTGTCAGTATATCTATATATCTATCTATATGTCTAACTATCTATTTTTCAATATATATGTATATCTGTCTGCGTATCTATCTATCTATCTATCTCTCTATCAGTTTGCATATCTATCAGTGTCTATATTTGTCTATCTATCTGTCTTTATGTCTATCTGTCTATCTATCTATATGGTTATCTATCTGTGTATCTATCTATCTATCTATCTATTTGTCTATCTATTTGTCTATCTATTTGTTTATATCTGTTTATTTGTTTTTATATCTATCTTTCTTTCTTTCTAGCTCTCTATCTATTTGTCTTTCTAGCTCTCTATCTATCTTTCTATGTGTCTATCTATCTTCTTTCTATCTACCTATATATCTATCTTTCTATCTATTTGTCTGTATATCTTTATGTCTATCTATTTGTCTGTCTATCATTGTGTCAATCTTTCTATTTGTCTATATGTCTATCTATATGTTTGTAAGTTTGTCTATCTATCTTTATATCTGTCTATCTATTTGTCTATCTATTTGTCTATCTATCTTTCTATCTGTCTGTCTGTCTATCTGTATGTCAATTTGTCTATCTATCTTTCTTCTATCTGTCTTTCTATGTGTCTATCTATCTTTTGTCTATATGTTTGTCTATCTATGTATCTCTCTATCTTTCAATTTTTTTGTGTAAATGTCTATCTATTTGTGTGTAATCTATCTATCTTTATGTCTATTTGTCTATTTGTCTATGTGCCTGTAAATCTGTCTATCTATCTTTCTTCTATCTGTCTTTCTATGTGTCTATCTATCTTCTATCAATATGTTTGTCTATCTATGTATCAATCTATCTTTCAATTTTGTTTGTGTATAAGTCTGTCTATCTGTATGTAATCTATTTGTCTTTATGTCTAACTATCTATCTATTTGTCTATCTATCTGTCTATCTATCTATTTGTTTGTCTATCTATATATTCATCCGTCTATTTATATATCTAATCTCTATTTATCAGTTTGTTTATCTTTCTGGTTATCTATCTGTCTATTTGTCACAGTTATCTGTGTGTCTATCTATCTATCTATCTACATGTTAGTCTATATGTCTGTATATCTGTGTATCTATCTGTCTATCTAACTATTTGTATATCTTTCTGTTTATTTGTCTGTCTATCTATCTGTCTAACTATTTGTATATCTATCTATTTATTTATTTGCCTATCTCTCTATCTATCTATTTGTCTGTCTGTCTATTTTTCTATCTATCTATCTATCTATTTCTCAGTCTAACTGTCTATCTTTTTGGCTATCTATCTATCAGTGTATCTGACTATCTATTTGTATGTCAGTCTATCAGTCTATCTATCTATCTATATGTCAGTCTATCTATTTGTTTATTTGTCTGTCTATATGTTTATCTATTTGTTTGACTTTTTGTCTGACCTATCCGTTTGCCTATTTGCTTGTCTATTTATCTCACCTATTTGTCTACCCATCTGTTTGTCTATCTATCTTTCTCTATGTCTATCTATCTATCTATATGTCTATATGTTTATTTATCTACCTGTCTATGTCTCGGTTTATTTGTCTATCTTTCTATCTATTTGTCAATCTGACTATCTATCTGTCTATCTAATCATATGTCTATCTATCTAACTAACTAACTAACTATCTGTCTGTCTTCTATCTGTATATCTATCTATGTGTCTATCTATATTTCTATCTATCTATCAGTCTATTTATCTTTTTATCTAGCTGTCTGTCTATCTGCCTATCTATCTGTCTATCTATCTTTATGTTGGTGTATCTATTAGTCTATCTATCTATCTATCAGTGTTTCTATTTATCTGTCAACCTATCAATCAATCAATCAATCTGTTTGTCTATCTTTCCGTCTATCTGTCTATCTAACTATTTGTCTATACAAGTATCTATTTGTCTTTCTATAAGTCAGTCAATATGTATGTCTATGTGTCTATCTTTTGTCAATATATATGTCTATATATCTATATGTCTATATTTTTATCTATTACCCTTTCTATTTGTCTGTCTATCTTTCTATCTATCTATTTGTCTATCTCTATATATATCTGTCTATCTATCTTTCTTTCTATCTGTCTGTCTATCTATATGTCTACCTGTTTGTCTATCTATCTGTCTATCTATCTATTTGTGTTTCTATATTTCTATCTATCTATCAATCTTTTTGTTTATGTACCTAACTATTTATCTATCTATTTATCTCTCTAACTTTTTCTCTTTCTGTGTATTTGTATATTTGTCTATTTATCTATTTGTATATCTATATGTCTATTTGTTAGTCTACATGTCTGTCTGTCTGTATATCTTTCTTTTAGTTTATAAATCTATCTATTTGTCTTTCTATTTGTCTCACCTACTTATTTATATATCTATCTTTCTATCCTTCTATCTATCTATCTATCTATCATTATGTCTATTTATTTGTCTATCTATCTATCTGTCTATCGATATGTCTATTTATTTGTCTATCTATCTATCTATTTATTAGGTTGTCAATCAGACTAACTCTTAGTCAGTCTATCTGTTTTTCTATCTGTATATCTATTTGTTTGTTTATCTGTCTATCTATCTATTTATTTATATGTCAGTCTATTAGTCTTTCTATTTGTCTGTCTATCTATTTGTATATCTGTCTATCTTTCTATCTTTCTATCTGTCTATCTATCTATCTATTTGTCTATATGTCTGTCTATTTGTATTTCTATCTATCTTTCTATCTATTTGTTTATCTCTTTATATATCTATCTGTCTATCTTTATTTCTATATGTCTGTCTATCTGTATGTCTATTTGTTAATTTATCTTTATATCTATCAATCTATCTGTTAGTCTATCTATTTGTCTATCTATATATCTATCTTTTTTTCTTTTGGTATGTCTATCTGTTTGTATATATGTCAGTCTATCAGTCTATCTATCTATCAGTCTGTATAACAATCTGTCTATCAGTCTATCTTTTAGTCTCACTATCTGTCTGTCTGTCTATCTATCTATCATTTTATCTATCTATCTATCTTTTTGTCTATATATCTATCTGTCTGTCTGTCTATCTCTCTGTATATCTATCTGTCTATCTATCTTTATATCTATCTGTCTGTCTATCTATCTTTATATCTATCTGTCTATCTATCTCTCTATCTAACCATCTATCTGTTTGTTTATCTATCTAAATATCTGTCTACCTTTCTATCTATCTATATATTTTCTAACTATCTATCTGTCTGTCTGTTTATGTTTCTATCTATTATCTGTCTATGAGTCTATCTGTATATCTATATATTAATCTATCTATCTATATATCTTTCTATTTGACTATCTATATGTCTATCTATCAATATGTCTATCTTTCTGTATATCTATCTATTTGTCTTTCTACCAGTCTGTCTATCTTTCTGTCTGTCTGTCTATTAGTCTATATATTAATATATATATATATATATATATATATATATAGATTTGTCTATCAGTCTATCCATTTGTGTGTATATTAAAATATATATATATAGATTTGTCTATCAGTCTATCCATCTGTCTGCCAATATATTTGTCTTTCTATTTATCTGTATGTTTATCTGGCTGTCTATCTATTTGTCTATCTATCTATTTATCTATCTGTATGTTTGATATCCATATATCATTCTGTCTTACTGTCCGTCTATTTGTTAGTCTCTCTTTCACTACAAGAAAAATCTCATATAGCATGAGACTAATTCCTAGCTAAATGGCCATCTTTCATCGCTAAGCGAAATATAGCGATGGATTAACGAAGGATCGGTTCCGTATCTAAATTGCTCGTCACTAAAATTTAGTGAGGGAAAATGTCACTAACTAAATTTTTAGCGATGAAAAAATCCATAGCTAAAAAAATATTTTATCTAATTAAATTAGCAAGCTAAATGAGATTTTCCATCGCTAAATAGATATAACGACAGAAGCTTACCCAACCTTATGTGCTCGTCGCTAAATATTAGCGATGGATATAGTCGCTAGCTAAATAAATTTAGTGACGGAAAACATCACTTGCTAAAATAAAGAAGTCCCTAGCTAAATTAGCTAGGTAAAATTCCCTAGCTAATTTAGCAAATGATTTTCCCTTGCTAATTTAGCAAGAGATTTTTTTCCCGAGCTAAATTAGCAAGGGAATTTTCCATAGCTATTTTAATTTCAAAATTATTTTTAGAATTTAATTTATTTTAAAATTTTCTAATTAAATAATTTAATATATTTATATCAAATTGAATAAAAAAGGAACTATAAATGATAATTTATAATAAACTAAAATTAGAATCATTTAATAATTTATTCTAATTCAATATTTTACATAATTAAAATAAAAAAATAACAAAATTTTATACAACTTATTCATCAATGTATCTCGACAGTGCATGAAGTCTATTCTATCCATTCATTGACGTTTTCTCTCTATTTGCTCCTCCGATCACATTTTTTCTACTTCAACAAAGCTATTCAAGTCACGGCATGTCATGTCTAATGAAAAATCTCATCACTTATACAAGTTTCGTATGAGGAATAATGCGGTATCATATCTGTAAGAAATTTAAACCACTAAGTCAAATTAAAATAAAAAAAAGTTATGTTTTTATAAATATTTAATATTGTGGTATATATATATAAATATATACTAGCATTTCACTCTAACATATTTTATTGTAGTATATGTACCTAAAAATTGTAGTATTATGTGTACATATATACTAAGTACAAATATACTCAGTATAAACGTACATAAAATATTACAATAATATATGTACGTATATACCACATTTTTTGCTATTGCTTCTGCTCCCACTACCAATCCCGCTACCACTGCTGCCGCTGCTGCCACCGCTACCGTTGCTGCCTCTACTGTTAGTGCTGCCATGTTTGCCACTGCAACCGCTGATGCCGCTGTCGTTGTCGCTGCCAATGCCACTCCTGCTGCCGCTACTGTCACCGCTACCGCCACTGCCACGGTTACTGTCGCCGCTGCCACCATTGCTGCCACTATTACCTCCGCCACTGCCTCTGTCGCCACTACTCCTCTACCATCGCTGCTGCCACTGCCACCACTATTGCCACTGCTGATAATAAAAGTATGGTGGGCGATGATGATCAAATGATGAACTTGAGATCTAGCGAGTTTTTGATGAGGCGGTGAGCTGCTTCTCCCAAAATAAGACCCGATATTTTCCTGGACCAGAATTACACGAGACTACACGAGCATCATCATCAACATCATTCTAAGACCTAGTAAAATTAGAACCAATCATTGTAGAATCTAGAGCAACAAAACTTTTTTATTCATACGTTCGCTTTGTACAATGTGATAATTACATATCAATACAATTACTAAGATTTTTATAACCAACTTCTATCTGCCTGGCTGGCCTGGACCAGAAATATTATCTCACAATTTTAAGAAAAGTCTAATATCCATTGCTTTTATTATCAACATCTGTGAGTAATGCACGTTGATGAATAGACTAGCCCAAGCAATTATATATTTAAAAGTGTATTTGTGCATAAATAAGTGTATACGTATGACAATATATACATGTCTACAAATAAATATATGCACCTACTTATGTTTATACTTGGTATATACGTATGTATATACTACAGTATAAAGTACATATATACCAAGTATAAACATATGTATATACTCCAGTATATAAGTACATATATTATAAGTATATTCATACAAATATACTCAATATATACGAACATATATACTCGGTATATACATACTATATACTCAGTATATACGTAGATATATACTAAGTATATACATACATTTATACCAAGTATATATGTACTTATATATATAGTATTATATGTACGTATATATAATCACATAGCCTTAGATGACACATACACTTGTACTTTAATGCAAATACACATATCATCAAAGACAAAAGAAGAAACTAATATAGGACTTAAAAAACACGCATATAGGTCTTTCAGGCATGGTCAACATTTCTCGTTCTTTTTCTTCTGGTACTCCATTCATATATAGAATATTGTTACACCTGCACATTGAGCATAACATACTACATTTACAAATCAATAACCAATAACAAGTAGTTGCAGATCTGAACTACAATGATGCATATCTACACAAAATAAGAGTGTCAAGAACAAACCTATGTTTGTGTGGAATTATTTTTTCTGGTTCATCTCACTACTTTAGAAAATAAGGTGTTGTTCCCATCACCATGGAGGCACACCCAAGGCATTTACATATATATAATAGACTAAAATTGAGCCGCAAGTGACAATTGAGAATGTGTTTTACAACAAGACCATAATTCTTTAACTACAGCACTAAGCATTTCATAAAATTTAAGAGTTTTAGGATTAGTTGGTTCATCCATGTAACCCATATTGAAGTCAGCACCAGTAGCTTCCCTGATCAATCTATGGTATGTGCTTGATGATTCTTCACCAGAAGCAAACTATTCAGTACCCTCATTTTGGTCAATGTTTAGAGACATTACACTTTCCCCATGATAAATCCAAACAAAATAATTTGGCACAAAGCCATATTTAGCCAAATGGTATCTTATAGTGTTTGCATTACGAAAAGAGATATTCTGACACTTGTGATGATTACATTGACAGTTAATTTTTTCTCCATTCATCCATCTCGATTGACTAGATGTAAAATTGATGAAAGTTTCATGCCTAGTCAAAAAATCTTTATTCAAAATTCCATTAATAAATCTTATATGCATCTAATGATGATCTGAACTCATTTTGCCCTGTTTTATTTACAAAAAATAATGCTCAATCATTATTTTGAATTAAATATTCTATTACTTCAAAATATACTAATAATTAAATAAAATTACTTACATATAAATATTTAAAAATTAAATATCATGAATATCGAGGCAATGCATTTGTAGAATCTACATGAATAGATAAAGTAATTTTTATCATGATAAAGATTAATAGATATCATGGTAATACTAGATAAAAGGATCAAAATAAGATAAAGCACAAGTAAGGAAGCCATAAAAGAAAGACATTTAAAGTTTGAAGGGGGAGAGGGAGAGGGAGAGAGAGTGTGTGTGTGTGGGGAGAGAAAGGGGGTAGAGAAATGGGAAGATGGGAAAGAGACAGAGGGGAGAGGGAGAGAGGGGAGAGGGAGAGTGGGGAGAGGGAGAGAGGGGAAGAGAAATGGTGTAAGGGAGAGAGAGGGATAGAGAGAGAGAGGAAGAGAGGGGGGAGAGAGGGGGAAAGAGGGAGAGAGAGGGAGAGAGATGGGGGAGAGAGAGGGTGAGAGATGGGGAGAGAGAGGGGGAGAGGGGGGGAGAGAGTGGGGGGAGAGAAAGAGGGAGGGAGAGAGGGAGAGGGAGGGAGAGAGAGGGAGAGAAAGGGGGGGAGAGAGAGAGAGAAAGCAAGAAAGGAGAGCGAGAAAGAAAATAACAAGAGAGAGTGTGTGACACATAAAGAAGAAGAGGAAGAGAATGACAGAAAGAATTAGAGAGGGAGAGAGAGATACATTGAGTGTGTAGAGTTAGAATGAAGAATTATATAAAAGAAAATAAAATTTCTTCTGTACAAACCTTTCAAATATTACATCTTTTGTCATACATAAGTTCATATTTGAGCATGAGGCCCAAGGGCTAGGATTAGGTAAGAGTACGACCATTATTTGTATTATACCATATATGAGCCTGATCAACGGACACTCTCATGCTATGTCCTTACATATTATTGATATTATATCTTTTGTCATTTAATTTCAAGTTAGTGCAACAAATTAGTATTATCCCATATATAATTATATGTTAGGATACATATAGTAAATATAGTTATAAATAGTTACAAATAGTTAAACATATAATTATATATAGATATATGCATACAAGTAGTTATAAGTAAATATAAATAAATGTATACAATGTTATAAACAATTATATAAATTTACATATATGTATACATATATGTTTACATAAGTAAAATAAAGTTATATTTATTAATAAAGAGTTTTTTATAGTTATACAAATATTTATATATAGTTATACATTTATTTATATATAGTTATACACATATAGTTAAACATTATGTTGTATGTTTTTATACATATAATTAAGAATATAGTTACAAGTGGTTATACATATAGTTACACGTATTATTAAACTTATATTTATACATGTATGTATATATATATTTTTCATATAATTTCTTATATTTATACATATAGTTATGTATATGTATGGATATACAAAATACATTTTTTATCCTAATATATAAAAATGTATATTAAATATATGTTGTTAATTATATATTTAAATATAGTTATGTATAATATTTTTATAGTGATACATATAGTATGATATAATTATTTATAGTTATTTGTTATTATACATATAATATATATAGTTATAAAAATTTATATATCATTATATATATATATATATATATATATATATATATTTATTTATTTATTTATTTATTTATTTATATATTTATATATTTATATATTTATATTTATATTTATATTTATATTTATATTTATATTTATATTTATATTTATATTTATATTTATATTTATATTTATATTTATATTTATATTTATATTTATATTTATATTTATATATTCATGCAAGTAGTTATATTTAGTTATACATAAATATATACATTGTAATAAACAAATATATAGATTTACATATATGTATACATATATGTATAAATAGTTAAAAAAATAGTTATTTTTAATTATATAAAGTTTTGTTTAGTTTTACAAATATTTATACATAGCTATACACATAATTAAAAATAATGTTGTATGTTTGTATACATGTAATTATAAATATAGTTACATGTGGTTTTACATATAGTTACACATACAGTTATACTTATATTTATACATGTAAGTATATATATTTATTCATATAATTTTATATGTGTATACATATAGTTATGTATAATTATAGATATAGTAAAATACCTTTTTTATATACTAATATATATATATGTATATTAAATATATGATGTAAATAATATATTTAAATATAGTTATGTATAAAGCTTTTAATGTTATAAATATAATAAGATACAATTATTTATAGTTATATGTTATTATACATATAGTATATATAGCTATGAATATTTTTATATACTTAAACATATAGTTATATTTAAATATATTTATACAAATAGTTATACATAAATATATAAAGTTATAAATAAATATATAGATTTACAAATATGTATACATAGTTACAAATATAGTTATATTTAATTATATAGAGTGTTATATAGTTATACAAATATTTATATATAGTTATACAAAAATTTATATATAGTTATACACACATAGTTAAATTTAATGTCTCATGTTATTATACATGTATTTATAATTTTTTATATTTACAAATATATTTACAAATATATGTTATACTAATATTTATACATGTAGGTATATATATTTTTTTATATAATTTTGTATATGTATACATATAGTTATCTAGAGGTATATATATGGTAAAATACATTTTTATATACTAATATAAAAAAATGTATATTAAATATATGTTGTTAATTATATTTTTAAATATAGTTATGTATAATATTTTATAGTAATACATATAGTCAAATACAATTATTTATAGTTATATGTTCTTGTACCTTTGTGATTCAATGGCAAAAAGACTCAAAATAGAAAACAAAAAAGTTTGGCTTACAACATATCAGAACAAAGTAAATGTAGTCTTGTATTTCAGGCATGCAATATATAAATATAAATACAATTTGAATCCACCTAGAAACAAATGATGACATCCACATAACAGAACAAAACTCAAGCAAAATAGGCAAAGATTAGATCCACATCCAGATATGTCAACAAAGTTTTCCTCATCCTGCTAAAATTGTATATGATTTGCTGGCAATGTAATTGGAAAACCAATCAAGATTCTTGTAGAGATCCTCGCCAGAGGTAGCACATGTGCTCTGAATGTGACAATCGCATTGGTGAAGAGAGTGAAGTCCTAGCTTGTCAGTAATTTCAGCTGCATTCATTGCATTAGGAAGATCTTGCTTATTGGGAAACACTAGTAAAATTGCATCTCAAAGCTTTTTCTTATTTAGCATCATATGCAACTCATCTATGGCTTCAACTACTATATCTCTGTCATTTCTGTCCACCACAAATATGAGACCTTGGATATTTTGGAAGTAATCCCTCCAGAAAGGGTGAATCTTGTCTTGAGCCACAACATCCCACATAGTGAAATTGATGTTTTTGTATTTATTAGTCACTACATTGAAGACAATAGTAGGAATTGTAGTAACAATTTTACCAATCTTCAACTTATACAGAATGGTTATCTTTCCACCAGCATCAAGACCTAGTATCAAAATCTTCATCTCATGTTGGCAAACAGCCTGCTGAACAGCTTTGTGAACATAAACCTCATTTCTTCCACTAAATCTCAATCCCTTTATCGTATGGCAGTAAAGAGATCTGATGAGAGAAAAAAATAGAATCAATAGACCTCAAGAGATAGTCACCAGAGAGGGAGGTCAACCCATATATGTTAATATACCTATAGTATATATAATTAAAAATAGAGTTATATATAGTTAAACATATAATTATATATAGATATATTCATACAAGTAGTTATAAGTAGTTATACATAAATATATACAAAGTTATAAATAAATATATAGATTTAATTATATGAATACATATATGTATACATAGATACAAATATAGTTATATTTAAATATATAAAGTATTACATTGTTATACAAATATAAATATATAATTATACACATATAGTTATAAATATGTATATAGTTACAGATATAATTAAATATAATATTGTTATTATTATACATATAGTAAATTACAATTATATCAGTTATATATTATTATACATATGATATATTTTGTTAAAAATATAGTTATATAGAATTACTCATATAGTTATAAAATATTATATAGTTAAAAAATAGTTATATATAGTTATTAATATAGTTAAAAAAATAGTTTACATAGTTATAAATATAGTTATATATAATTATGAAGAGTTTTATATAGTTATACAAATATAAATAGTTATCATATACTATGATAACAACACACTATAAAATGCCCAATTGAATTACATCACTATAGAGAAAGAACATGTATCAACAATCTTTTCTTTTGGCAAATTAATATCATATTTAGTGGGAACCAAAGTCATATTATATACTAAATATTTATAAAAAAATATCTCATATAAAAGTAAGATGTCAAGCCTATATTGATTTGATGGAAATAACTATTACAATAGTTTGAACTAGAAATATTAGATAAGAAATGTACATATAATCAAAATTGAAAATAGCTTATCAAGACTAGAAAAAGAAGATGTAAAAGTTCTTGAAGAACATATTAGATAGATTTTTTTATTTGAACAAATTATAGTATTGAATGAAAATGTAACACCATGGTATTGAGTTTTGAAAGAACCTTTATCATTACAAGTATTACTATGATCAAATTTTGAGGCAATGTGTTATAGATGGGAGATTAGTTGTATCTTGCAATAATATTACTTTTTGCTCCTACTCTCATTAATTTGTGGAACATGTTAATATTTATGTGCTCAAGTATTTTTCTTCTAAAAATTAATGTTGATATTTACATATATATGCATAAATATATATGTGCATATACACTGTCCTACACACACACACACACACACATTTATACATCCATATACATTATTATACATTATATATCAGCATATACATTTTTGTACTTTTGTATATATTCACACATGTATCAACATTTTCAAAGTAGTGTGTATATAGTTGTATGCATGCATATTCTATTGTACACCCACACAAATACACACATATACATATATATGTAATGTATTTTTAAAGTTACACATGAAATTATTATATATATATGTGTGTGTGTGTGTGTAAATGTATTTAAAATTTTTTGATTTTGTAAATTTAATTAAAATAAAATATTATATATTGTACACAATTTATAAAATATTATAAATTTTTTATATTTAAAACAATTATTTGTGTGTGTGTGTGTGTGCACACGCATGTGTGTGTATGTGTGTGAAGCATATTAATGCATAAAATGAAATTATTAATTGAATATAATAGCTTCTATTATATTCAAATATTTGTTTTTTTTAATATTTAGATTAAAATAACTATTATTATACTCATATTAATAAATGAAGTTGACATATCTGTAAATTATTTTGGTTGTACAATTATGTATAAAATGAAAATATAGTTCTTAAATAGATAATATTTTATTTTGTTTCTCTATATACTTTTTTATTAAAATATTAATGTCTATGATATTTTACTACCTATTATGTATTGTTATTAATAAATTTTTACAAACTTAAATATTCAAATAAATATAATGTAGTGCATATAAATACATGACTTTAATGTTTTGTAAAAAATTAATTATTTATTTAAATAATGTTCAAAAAAAAATAGATTACCATATAAATACAAGAGTACATTTTTCTACAAGTAATTATTATTTTTTATTTTATTCAAAATATATAAAAGACCATATAAATATATGAATTTCTTTTTAAATGATTTTTTTAGTTTTTTTTTTAAATTAATACATTACAATGTTTTTTTTTGTAATTAATAGATACATTTCAAACATTGTTTATTTATAATAACTATAACATATTGAATATTATGAGGTTCAAATTTTATTTTGTAAATAATTTTATTTTTGAACTTGTATCTTTGTAAATTGAAACTACATCAAATATATATATTAGAAATTTTTTATAATATTTATTATACAAACATATTGTTATTTGTTTTGAAAATTATAAAATGAATTTTAACAAATGAACATTTTATTAGAAATCAATTTTAGTTAAATGATATTAAGTGAAACAAAAATACAAACCCTAAACATATTAAATCATAATGATTTATACAAACATATAAAAATACAATAAAAAAATATTTAAGATTGAATTAATTAAATTTCAAACTTAAAATATATGGGAAAATGATAAAGATTTATATAATATCCAAAAAAATATGTATGAATGAGATGAATGATATGAATGGATATTAAGTTTCTGAAGCATGTAGTTATACATGTTATAGATGTAGTTATATATAGTTTTTCATGCAATTATATATATTTAGACATAAGGCTCTGTATATGTATTGATGTAGATAAATACATTTATATATAGTAATATGTTGATATACATATCATTAAATACATTTATATATAGTTATATATCTATATATATATGTATATTTAAATATATGTTGTTATATTTATATATAGTTATGTTTATGTATACTATTTTTATAGTTATAGATATAGTAAAATACACTTATATAAGAAATTCAAATTATACCACACATGCATATTGATGTATAATTATGTTTAAATATACTTATATAAAATACACTTATGTTTATGTATACTATTTATGTATATTGTTTATATATAGTTATGTATATTAATATAGATAAATACATTTATATATAGTAATATGTTGATATACATATTGTTAAATACATTTATATATAGTTATATATCTATATATATATGTGTGTGTGTGTGTGTGTGTGTATTAAATATACGTTGTTATATTTATATATAGTAAATGTATACTATTTTTATAGTTATAGATATAGTAAAATACACCTATATAAGAAATTAGAATTATATCACACATGCATATTGATGTATAAATATGTTTAAATACACTTATATAAAATACACTTATGTTTATGTGTATTGTTTAAATATAGTTATGTATATTGCTGTAGATTTCAAGTCGGCACACCTTTACTATTTATGCATACTTATATGTTTACTGTTTATATATAGTTATGTATAATAATATAGATAACTACATTTATATATAGTAATGTGTTGATATACATATTATTAAATACATTTATATATAGTTATATATATTTATATTTATATTTATATTTATATTTATATTATATTTATATTATATTTATATTTATATTATATTTATATTTATATTTATATTTATATTTATATTTATATTTATATTTATATTTATATTATATTTATATTTATATTTATATTTATATTTATATTTATATTTATATTTATATTTATATTTATATTATATTTATATTATATTTATATTATATTTATATTTATTTATATTATATTTATATTAATTATACGTTGTTATATTTTTATATAGTTATGTTTATGTATACTATTTTTATAGTTATATAGATATAGTAATATACACTTATATAAGAAATTCAAATTATACCACACATGCATATTGATGTATAGTTATGTTTAAATACACTATATAAAATACACTTATGTTTATGTATGCTGTTTATATATACTTTTTATATATAGTTATGTATATTGATGTATCTATCAAGTCAGCATACCTTATACTGTTTATGTATACTATTTATGTACAATATATATATATATAGTTATGTATAATAATATAAATAAATACATTTATATATAGTAATATGTTGATATACATATTGTTAAATACATTTATATATAGTTTTATATATATATATATATATATTAAATATATATTGTTATATTTATATATAGTTATGTTTATTTATACTATTTTTATAGTTATATAGATATAGTAAAATATATTTATATAAGAAATTCAAATTATATCACACATGCATATTGATGTATAGATATGTTTGAATACAGTTATATAAAATACACTTATGTTTATGTATACTGTTTATATATAGTTATGTATATTGATGTAGATATCAAGTTAGCATACCTTATACTGTTTATGTATAATGTTTATATATAGTTATTTATATTAATGTTAGATAAATGCATTTATATATAGTAATATGTTTATTTACATATTGTTAAATACATTTTATATAGAGAGATATATATATATATGTATGTATGTATGTATGTATGTATGTATATTAAAAATACATTAATATATTTATATATAGATATGTTTATGTATACTATTTTTATAGTTATATAGATATAATAAAATACACTTATATAAAAAATTCAAATTATATCACACATGCATATTGATGTATATTTATGTTTAAATACTCTTATATATAATTCATTTTTTTTTATGTATACTATTTTTGTATATTATTTATATATAGTCATGTATATTGATGTAGATATCAAGTCAGCATACCTACTATGCACCATAAAAATCCACAAAATGACAACACATTATATCACAAATGCATGAAGTATGTATACCAATAAGTTTATATACACATTCCAAGCATACCATGGTGATTAAAGAAGAATTTTAGAAACAAAAAATAATAGAATCAAAATGCTTATCTTTGATTAAGTAATCCACGATAATTGATGTAGAATATATGTATAAAATGTACCTCAAATCAATAACAAATAAAAAATTAAACCTCTATTAAATTTTGATGCGTCGGTGTCGAGATATAGATGGTGGAATGCGGAGGACTTGCGCTTCACTTGTTAGAGATTCTCACGTCTCGACAAGTTAATGTATATATTAGCAAAATATTTCTATTTTTAATTATTAAAACATTAAATAAACAATATATATATATAATATAAAAAGACTCATTACTTTTATTTACTATCAAAATTTTTTCAATAAAATTAATGTGCGTGTAGCAAGGTAAACATGAAATACAAACACCTTACAATTTTTTATTATAATATTAATTAAACAATTAAAATAAAAACAAATAAAAAATGTATTTAGCCTAATAAAAAAAATATCAAATAGGTACAAAATTAATAAACTTCATATAATAAGACATACATTAAAAATGATTTATCTTCTAGCCACTCACCTAAACGTTATAAATTACTTTTAATGTTAAAAATTATATAAAAAATTTATGTGTTATGGTTATAAATTTTTAAAAATTCACATTAATTTTTATGAAGATAATATAAAATAAGTTTTAAGGCATACAATTTCATATTATTTG
Source organism: Sapria himalayana (assembly GCA_029783825.1). Taxonomy (NCBI): domain Eukaryota; kingdom Viridiplantae; phylum Streptophyta; class Magnoliopsida; order Malpighiales; family Rafflesiaceae; genus Sapria; species Sapria himalayana. The sequence goes on along the minus strand of JAREIK010002172.1, from coordinate 44,005 downwards.
ATATCATTATTAATTTTTAAAATTCAAAATTTTAGTTAAAGTGAGAAGATAATTAAAAAAACTTATATTTATTATTTTAATAAAAACTTAATATTAAAAGCTAATAGTAAAAATATTACTCAATTGTTTAATTATTTTAAATTTTAGTAGGAGCAAACATCTATATATTTATTTATATAATTTAATTTATTTTCTATTAACTCTTTTGAAAAATTTTATATTTTTATTATATTTCAAGATTTTCAAATTTTGTATTAATTATTTTTTAAAAGTTTCCTATAATCATACAATTTTTTATACTTATAATAATATTAATATTTACTAGTTTATTTATCAATTCAAATATTTTAAAAAATATTTTTTATTTTATCATACAATAAATTAATTTGCATTTATATTTGTAGAAATTATAATGTATGTTAATTTAATTTTTAAAATATCGAAAAAAATTATTATATTTATTGAATTAATTATTTAATATTATTTAATACATATTTTAAGATTCTTAATTAAAATTTTAAAAATTTATGTATAATTTTTTAAAAATTAATACATCATAAAAATAATTATTTTAGTCCTTATTAATATAATTTTTTTGTATTTTTATATTTTTTAAATTATTTATTTATAATATCATTTTATTATGATTTTAAGAGGAGGATGTATCTTTAAATGAACGCTCATCTATAGACCATCAACATACATTTAATAAAATAATTAAATAAAATATTTAAACAAATGATAAATTAAAAAAAGTTAAATAATTAAATATTAGCTAGAGAAATTCCATCATTATGTTTAGGATTTAATTAGCTAGGGAAGTTTAGTCACTAAATCCATCACTATATTCCTGATTTAATTAGCTAGAGAAGTTCTGTCACTAAATTCATCAATATATTATGGATTTAATTAGCTAGGGAAGTTCAGTAACTAAAAGCCATCGCTATATTCAAGAATAAATTGGTTAGGGAAATTCTGTCCCTAAACTCTGTCATTATATTTAGTTTGTAATTAGCAAGGGAAATTTCGTTGCTAAATCCAGATCTATATTTCAGGATATAATTAACTAGGGAAATTCCATCGCTAAAATCCATCACTATGTTCCATTTGTAATTAGCTAGGGAATTCAGTTACTGAAATCTATCACTATGTTCCATATATAATTAGCTAGGGAAATTTCATCATGAAATCCATTTGTAAATTCTGGATTTTATTAGATAGAGAAATTCTGTCGCTAAATTCATCGCTAAATTTGAGATTTTTTAGCCAGGGAAATTCGTCACTAAATCCATCGTTATATTCTGCATTTTATTAGCTAGAAAAATTACATTGGTAATCCATTGCTAATTTCCCCACTTTTCTTTAGTAGACTTTACAAAAATATTCTGTCGCTAATCAGTCACTAATCAGTTGCTAAATTTCCCACTTTTATGAGTGAAATTTACGAATATATTCCATCACTAATCTGTTGCTAAATTCCAAGCTTTTCTTGAGTGGAATTTATGAAAATATTCATTTGCTAATCCATCACTAATCCATTGTAAATTTTTATTTAATTGAAATACATAAATCCATTGATATTCCCTTGAAATTTAGTTAGGGATTGTTCCCTAGTAAAAATTCATTAGCTAAATGAACATTTTCTTGTAGTGTCGATTGTATATCTTTCGATCTATCTGACTTTTTATCAGTCTATCTATCAGTCTGTCTATCAGTGTCTATCTCACTATTTGTCTATTTCAATCACATATCTGTGTGTATATCTATCTATTACTCAGTATATCTATATATCTATCTATATGTCTGTCTATCTATCTATCTATATGTCTTTCTATGAGACTATCTATTATCTGTCTATATGTTTGGCTATCTACCATATATTTAAATTTATCTATTTGTTTATCTGTCTATCTATCTATTTGTCTAACTATCTATCAATTTATCTATAAACTTGTATATCTATCTACTTATCTATCTATCTATATGTCCTGTCTATCTATCTGTCTGTTATCGATCTATATATATATATATCATATATATATTGAATATAGAAATATATCAATCAATAAATCTATCAATCTATCATCTTTATGTCTATCTAACTATATGTCTATCTTTCTATCTGTCTATCTATCTATCTTTGGGTTATCTATCTATCTTTGGGTTTATCTATCTATCTATTTATTAATATTTTTATCTTTCTATTTATCTATTTATTCGTCATCTATAAACATGTCTATCTATCTATTTATCTATCTATCAATATTTTTTATTTTTCAGTCTATCTATCTATATATCTATCTAATCTCTATATGTCTATATGTCTGTATATCTGTCTGAGTATCTATCTGTCTATAGTGTCTATAAATTCATCTATCTATCTTCTATCTATATTTCAATATGTCTATCAATCTATCTATCTATTTATCTATCTATTTATCAATCCATCTATCTGTCTATTTGTCTGTGTATATCATTTTCTATTTATTTGTCTTTAGATGTCTATCTATTTTTTTATCCATTTATCAATCTATCTATTTATCTGCCTATCTATCTATCTATATTATGTATATCTGTCTGTCAATCTATTTGTATATCTATCTTTCTATCTATCTTTCAATATATCTGTGTATTTGTTTGTCTATTTGTCTATCTTTTTGTCTATCTGTGTGTGTATTTCTTTTTATATCTTTCTATCTCTTTGTTTTTCTATCTATCTATCTATCTATCTATCTATCTATCTGTTTCTCTATCCATCCATCTATCTGTCTATCTATCTATCTATCTTATGTATATATGTCTGTCTGTATATCTACCTATGTGTCAATCTATCTATCTGTCTGTCTGTCTGTCTTTATGTCTATTTAGCTATTTTTAGATCTTTCTGTCAATCTATCTATCTATTTGTCCGTCTATCTGTCTATCTATCTTTCAATTTATCTATTTCTCTATATGTTTTTTTATCTATCATTCTATCATTCTATATATTTGTCTATCATATTATCTATCTGTCTATCTATGTATATATCTATTATCTATCTATCTATAAATTTGTCTATCTATTAGTTTATTTATCTTTGTGTCTAACTATCTGTCTATCTATATGTCTTTATGTCTACCAATAGTTCTGTCTATTTGTCTGGCTATCTATCTGTCTGTTTATCTATTATATGTGTCAATATATCTGTCTATGTATATGTTTGTCTATCTATCTATCTATTTGTCTATATATCTGTATATTTGTCTATATATTTGTCTATTTATCTATCGTCTATCTATTTATCTATCTGTCTATCTATATATCTATCTGAATATCTATCTACATTCTGTATATTTATCTGTCCGTCTATCTTTTTATCTATTTGTCTCATGTCTTTGTGTATATCTATCTATATATCTGTCTATTAATATGTCTATCTATCTGTCTATCTGTCTATCTATATATCTATGTATAAATGTGTCTATTAGTCTATCTATCTACCTAACTATATATATATATCTATTAGTCTATATATACTTCTATCTATCTATCTTACTATTTATCTATATATCTATCTATATGTATGTATGTCTTTATATCTATTTGTTATATGTCTATCTATCTTTCTATCTATTTGTTTTATATCTGCATATCTATATGTCTAATATCTGTCTATCTATTAGTGTGTCTATCTCTTATCTAATTGTCGGTCTCTATATACTAATGTTATATCTGTCTGTCTATTTATTTATTTATATATTTTTTCTATTTATCAGTCTTTTGTCTATCTTTATGTCTGTCGTTATGTCTATCTATCTATCTGTCTGCTTGTCTATCTGAATGTCTATCTATCTGTCTGTTTATTTGTCTATCTGTCCATCATTCCATCTATCTTTCTATCTGTCTTTCTATCTGTCTAACTATGTATCTATGTATCTATTTGTCTAATTGTATGTCTGTCTATATGTCTATATGTTTATATGTATATCAATTTATCTGTTTATCTATCTGTCTATATATTTGAATATCTATCTTTATATCTATCTTTCTTTCTTTCAATTTGTGTGTTTATATGTTTGTCTATTTCTCTATCTTTATTTCTAACTATCTATCTAATATCTATTTATCCATGTCTATTTTTCAATCTATTGTCTCACTATATGTCTATCTTTCTGCTATCTATATATTTGTCTGTCTATCTAACTATTTGTATTTCAATCTATGTGTCTTTCTCTATATCTATCATTATATCTTTCTATTTCTATAGTTGTCTATCTATTTATTTGTTATCTCTCTTATCTATATGACTTTCTATCTAACTCGCTAT
>JAREIK010002172.1:0-33301 GCA_029783825.1 Sapria himalayana | reverse complement strand
CTCTGTATCTATCTGTTTATCTATTTATTTGTCTATCTATTTGTATTTCTATCTATCAATCTATCTGTCTATCTCTCTATCTTAATGTTTGTCTATCTATCTGTCTATCTTTTTGTCTATCTATTTGTCTATTTGTCTATCTATATGTCTGTCTATCTGTCTGTCTCTCTGTCTATCTATATGTTTGTCTATCTGTATGTCTATTTATCTGTCTATCTATCTATCTGTCTAACTGTCTATCTATCTGTCTATCTATCTGTCTGTCTATCTGTCTGTCTATTTATCCGTCTATCTTTCTATCTATCTATTTATCTGTCTGTATATCTGTCTGTCTATCTATCTGTCTATTTTTTTGTCTATCTATCATCCTATATCTTTATTTATTTGTCTGTCTATCTATCTATCTGGATATCTATATGTGTGTCTATATGCGTGTCTATATGTATGTCTATCTAAATTTCAAATTATCTGTCTATCTATCTGTCTATCTGTCTATCTAAGGGTCTATTTATATGTCTTTCTGCTTATCTATCTATTTGTATATCAATATGTTATATCTCTATTTATATGTCTGTCTGTCTATCATTTGTCTATCTCTCTATCTATCTTTCAATCTAACTAACTAACTATCTGTCTATCTATTTGCATATCTATCTCTCTATTTATCTATCTATCTATCTATTTATTTATCTGTCTGTCTGTCTATCTATATGTATGTCTATATGTCTATCTCTTTGTTTGTTTATCCATATGCCTATCTATATGACTATCCATCTTTCTATTTTCTGTCTATCTATTTATATATCTATCTAACCATCCCTGTCTATATTTGTATCTATCTATTTGACTATCAATTTGTTTGTCTATCTATCTATATATCTTTCTATGTATCTGTTTTCTTATCAGTCTGTCTATTTTTCTATCTATATATTTAACTCTATATTTGTCTATATGTCTATCTATCAGTATGTCTATCTATTTAACTATCTACCTATATATCTATTTATCTGTCTGTCTATGTGTCTATCTATCTATCTATCAATTTGTCAATCAATCTATCTATCTATCTGCTCTATCAATCTGTTTGTGTATTTGTCTGTCCTTCTATATATCTATCTATATGTATGTTTATGTATCTGTCTATTTGTCTGACTATCTATCTTTCTATCTGTGTGTCTATTTCTCTATCTAATTGTCTGTTAATTTTTCTATATATCAATCTAATTATCTATAAAAATATTTGTTTGTAAATATATGTCTATCTCACTATCTATCTACCTCTAGATCAATTTTTCTATCTATCGGGTTATTTATTTGTTTATCTATTTGTTTTTCTATTTGTCTATTAGTATTGTTATCTGTCTGTGTGTATCTGTCTGTCTATCTGTGTATCTATTTGATTGTCAATATGTCTATCTATCTATTTATCTATCTATCTATTTGTTTGTCTATCTGTCTATATATATGTATTTATATCTGTCTGTGTATCTATCTGTCTATATATCTATTTATCTGTTTGTTTATCTCACTATCTATTTGTATACTATTATCTCACCTATAAATCTATATATCAGGTTGTATATCTTTCTACCTACCTATCTATCTATTGATCTATCTATATATCTATGTATTTGTCTATCTATATGTCGGTCAATCTATATATTTATCTATCTGTCTGTCTGTTTGTCTATCTATCTGTGTATATATGTCTATTTATCTGATTATTTATCTTTGTGTTTATCTTTTTGTCTATCAATCTATCTATTTGTCTCAGCTATTTATCTATAAATCTATCTATATTTCTTTCTATCTATTTGTCATTCTATCTATCTACCTATATGTCGAAATTTCAATCTGTATAACTATCTATCTATCCATTTGTATATCTGTATATCTATCTGTCTTTCTATCTGTATGTCTATCTTTCTCTCTATTTTTTTACATATCTATATGTCAATCTATCAGTATATCTATCGGACTGTCTGTCTATCAATATATCTATTTGTCTATCTATTTATCTATTTATGTATCTTTCTGTCTATTTGATTATAAATCTATCTATATGTCTGTCTAGCTATCCATCTATCTACCTATTTGTCTATTTGTCTATATATCTATTTGTTTATCTATCTATCTATCTGTATGTTTGTCTGTCTATCTACTTGTCTTTCTATCTATATGTCTATCTATCTATTTATTTGTCTATCTATATGTCTATCTATCTTATGTCTGTCTGTCAATATGTATGTCAATATGTCTGTCTATCTGTCTTTCTATTTGTCTATATATCTGTCGTTCTATTTGTCTATCTCTCTTTCTGAATGTCTATCTATTTGTCTATTTAATTTTCATTATGACTATCTATCTATATGTATATCTTTGTCTTTCTATATTTCTATCTCTTTGTCTATCTGCATCTTTATGTGTCTGTCTATCCATCTACAATCTGTTTATCTATCTATCTATCTGTCTATATTTTATCTTTATATCTATCTATGTATTTAACTGTCTATTTGTCAATCTATCTGTCTATCTATCTATCTATCTATTTATCTATTTGTCTTTATATCTATCTATCTATCTATTTATCTATATGTTAGTCTATTTGTCTGTCTATTTGTCTATCTATCTATTTGTCTATCTGTCTGTATGTTTATCTATCTATCTATCTATCTTATGTCTATCTGTGTATCTATCTTTTTGTCTATCTGTCTATATGTCAGTCTATCTATCTTTTTATCTATCTATCTATCTCTCTATCTACTATCCATTTGTATATCTACTATCAGTCCATCTAAAGCTATCTATCTATCAATTTAATGTCTATCTGTCTGTCTATCTATCTATCTATATGTTTATCTAACTGTCTGACTTTCTGTGTGTCAATTTGTCTATCTATCTGTCTATTTATCTATCTATTAATCTATATGTTTATCTATCTGTCTATCTAATTATCTTTCTATTTGACTATTTATTTGTCTAACTATCTATCTGTCTAACTATCAATCTATATGTATATCTATTTGTCTGTCTATTAGACTTATTATAATCTCCCTATTTATCTATCTATTTGTGTCTATATGTCTGGCTATATGTTTGTCTATTAGTATGTCTATCTATATGTCTATTAATATGTCTATCTATATATTTATCTATCTATCTCTATAACTATCTGTCAATCTATATATCTGTCTATTTGTTTATATATCTCTATGTCTATCAATTTGTGTATCTAACTATTTATCTATATGTCGGTCTATCTATTTATCTATCTGATTGTCTATCTGCATGTCTGTCTTATCTATGTAACTGTCTATCTATCTATTTATTTGTTTATTTGTTTGTTTAACTCTATCTATTTGTCTGCCTATTTGTCTCGCATATCTATCTGTCTATCTATCTGTCTATCTATATGTCTGTCTATCTGTTTGCATATCTATCTGTTTATCTATCGATCTATATGTCTGCTTATCTATATGTCGGTCTATATATCAGCCTATCTATCTGTCTGTCTATCTATCTATCTATCTTTCTATCTATCTGTGTATCTATTAGGATGTCTATCTATTTTTCTATCTATCTATCTCTCTGTCTAAATGTGTGTGTATCTGTCTGTCTATATGTAGGTTTCTCTGATTGTCTATATGTTTGATTCATGTCTGTTATCTTTATATCAATCTGTTTGTCTATCTATCTATCTATCAATATGACTATCTATCTGTCAGTCTGTTTGTGTATCTATCTATCTTTTTGTTATATCTATCTATCTATCAACTTGTCTATTTTTCTGTCTATCTTTCCGTAACTCTATCTGTATATCTATGTATCTATATGTTTAATTGTTTTTCTTTCAATCTGTCTTTTTGTCTTTCTATCTCTCTTTCTATCTGTCTATCTATATATATGTCTTTCTAACTCTCTTTCTATCTTTGTATCCATCTATCTATTTCTCTGTCTATCTTACTGTCTATATATCTATCTATCTATCTATCTGTATTTCTCTTTAACTATCTATATGACTATCTATATGTTTTTCTAATTATATGTTATCTCTGTCTATCTGTCTGTCTATCTATCTATATGTCTATCTATTTATCTATCTAATTATCTATCTGTTTGTCTATTTGTCTATCTATCTATCTATGTAACTATTTTATATCTATCTGTATGTCTATCTGTCTATCTAAATGTCTTTATATCTATCTATATGTCTGTTTGTCTATATGTCTATCTATATGTCTATCTATTTGTTTGTTTATATGTCTGTCTATTTGTCTATCTATATGTCTGTCTATCTAACTGTCAATACGTCTGTCTATCTATCAATCTATCTGTCTATCTATCTGTGTGTTTATCTATCTACATATCTCTCTATTTATCTGTCTGTCTATTTGTCTGTCTATCTATATGTCAATCTGTTTATCTATAAGTCTTTTGATATCTCTTACGATCTATCAAGGGTTTCTCTCTGCACGAAGAGAGAAATCGAAGAACACTCCATTGCTGCTCAAATTAAGCTAAATTCAAGGTGAGAATGAAGAAAACTAACTTATTATTAAACAATAAGTCTTTTGCCTCGATGTTGAAAGGAACCGCGCCAATTTCACGAACTAAAGGGAACAAAAACGGGCTCCCGGTTATCATCTTCTCTACCAAAGAAACTCGAAGGCTCTTAGAACCTTTCGAATACGCACTCGTCGGTAAGTTCTCTCATGGCAGGCCTCGTGCGATTGGAGTTCAGAAATTTATCGATAATTTAAAGCTTAAGGGGAAGGTGAAGTTTGCTGACTTCGACGCCAAACATGTAGTGCTGTAATGCTCTCTACTGGAAGATCAATATCGCCTATGGAAGCGGGGATTATGGCAAGTCAACGGCTTCCCCATGCGTATACTGAAGTGGACAAAGGATTTCACTCCTCTTGAAGAGGCGCCTATAGCCCCGGTATGGTTTACATTGCCGTTTCTGCCACTACATTTATTCTCTGAAACATCTCTCTATGCAATTTCGTCGTGTTTGGGAAAGCCCATGTTACAGGACGAAGCCACGGTAACCATGTCAAGGCCGAATAAAGCTCGTGTATGTGTCGAGCTTAACCTCTTAACTAAACCGCCCGACAAAATATGGATAGGCAGTGGTGAAGGTGAACAGGCCGAGGGGTTTTGGCAAACTGACATCCCCGAAAGCCTTCCTCCTTACTGTCTAAGTTGTAACAGGCTCGGGCATGAAAATCTATCGTGCAAGGTGGGGGAAGATGAGCAGAACAATGGGCAGCGGCATGAAGGAGGAGGTAAGAAGGTGATGCAATGGATAAGGAAAGAGGAGGCCCCTCTTCTCAAACAAAATATCCAGCCGAAGGGAGACCTGGACAGTGGAAATATCCCATGCTTTCCACCAGATTACCCAAAGATTACTCAAGAAGAAGTAATTTCGATAGAGACTAACTTGGAAATAGAGAAGGATGTTAGCTTAAATAAAGGATGGGAGGAGGTAAAACACAAGAGAAAACATAAAAAAACATCTAAAACCAGAATTGTATTGAAAGAAAAACTTGAAGATTATGCGTGGATAAACGAGGATCTTCTGGACTTCCCTGAAAATGAATCGGTAATTTTTAGTTGACCTTCAAGTAACAAGGGTGATGTATCTCAAGACGAGCCTGAGGTGAAAGCAAAGGATGATATATATATTTATAATGAAGATTGGGGGAATCTCTCAAGAACCCAATCTATGGAGGCCCTAAAGCAAATGGCCATCGTGCTTGGAAAACAGGTAAAATATAATAAGATTAGGCATGAAAATACTCACACTCCTAAAACAGTAAGAAATACGAAAAAATATCCTAACATGTCTTATGAATCTAAGTGTACAACTCGAGCCCAAGCCAAATTTGGTTTTAATGGATAGATGCCTATATTGGAATGTTAGGGGGGTAGCTAATAGCCCCATGATAAATAGATTAAGACTTTTAATAAAAGAACACAAAATTTCATTAATGATTATTGCAGAGCCAATGGTCCTGCAAGATCAACTAAATAAATATAAAGAAATTTTAGGATTTAATAAGGCTTATGCTAACCTAAATAGTAAACTTTGGATTTTATGGCACAATTAGCTGAAAATTGAAATATTAAAAGATACTGAACAAATAGTACATTTCAAATTAGATAAGAACATAGATCAAATAATTTCAGCAGTTTATGCAAAAAACGATAAACAATCTAGGTTAGCTCTATGGGAGGTAATGAAAGATATAGCAAGTAGAAATTCACCTTGGATCATAGGAGGCGACTTTAACATAATTAGAAGCCCTCAAGAAAAGAAAGGTGGCAAACCACCGGATAAGGTAGCCATGAAACAATTTAATGACACAATAGCTAATACTAATCTAATGGAAATAGATTTCACTGGTTCGAGATATACCTGGTGTAATAATTGGCAAAAAAGAGGAGTCATCTGGGCTTGACTGGATAGGATAATGTATAACATAAAGTGGGTCACCTCACAAGGGATTACGGGGCTTAGACACTTAAATAGAAGTTGTTCTGACCATAGCCCTCTGCTTATCATGATTCAAAGAAACCAGGGTAATACGTCTAATTTCAAATTCCAAAATATGTGGGTAAAGCATGCAAGCTTTGAAAGCCTTGTCAAAGAGTCTTGGAAAGAGCCAGCAGACGGCAAGATGATGCAAGTTCTATCAATTAAGCTTCTGAGGCTAAAAGCTTGTTTAAAAACATGGAATAAAGAGGTCTTTGGAAAATTAAATCATGAGCTAAAAAAAGTAGAAGAAAAAGTAGCCAAGCTGGAACAAGATTTTGACAACACTAATAATAATGAAACTCGGATAGAACTAAGTAAGGCTAAAGGAGAACTGAGATTGAAATTACACATGGAAGAAATTTATTGGAAACAACGAGCAAAGATAAAATGGTTAAAAGATGGTGACCGTAATACTAAATTTTTTTACAATATGACTAAAATAAAATCTCAAAAGAATAAAATTAAAGGACTAAAAAATGAAGAAGGAAAATGGGTAGAAGATGAAAAGGAAATAGGAGCTCTTTTTTAAATTTTTTTGAAAATCAACTATGCAGTCAGTCATGTAGGACAGACAATTCTCTAATGCATGAGATTAGGGCAACCATTACGGAATCTCAAAACCATTTAATGGAATTGATCCCAGAAGAACCAGAAGTTAAAGAGGCTGTCTTTAGTCTTGATAAAGAACTGTGCAGCAAGACCTGATGGTTGGAATAATTATTTTTTCCAGGCAAACTGGCATACGGTTAAAACTGAGCTAGTCCCTGCAATTGCAAGTTTTTTTGTAGGTGAGGAAATCCCAAAATCATGGGTAAAATCTTTTATAGTATTAATCCCAAAAAAAGAATCACCACATAAATGCGAGGATTATAGACTAATAAGTTTATGCAATGCTATTTATAAAATTTTGGCAAAAATATTACAAAATAGACTAAGCTTAATTTTACCATCAATAATATCTCAGGAACAAATGGGTTTTGTTAAAAATAGATTAATGATTAAAAATATAAAACTTGCATCAGAAATGATGAAAGAAATAAGAGGTAAATGAAGAGGAAAAAACTTAGTGGTCAAGCTAGATCTATCGAAAGCCTTAGATAGAGTAGAATGGGATACCCTTTGTTTTGTGCTGAGAAGGTTCGGTTTCTCTGAGCTAACCATTGATCTAATATATAGATGCATTTCAAGTACTTGGGTAAGAGTCCTTGTAAATGGAAAGATAAGTGAGGAATTTAAACCAAATAGAAGTTTAAGGCAAGGGGATCCATTATCCACCCTTCTTTTTGATATTTACTTAGAATTATTAATACGAAACTTGAATAAGAGAATATCCGAAGGTAAAATAATGTCATTCAGACAACCAAGGAATACACCCAGAATAGGCTGTTTAGCCTACGCAGATGACCTTATAATTTTTACAAATGCTAGTACAAAGTCTTTAATGAATCTTATGGATCTTCTTCAAATATTTGAAAAAGAGACAGGCCAAATGGTAAATAATAGTAAATGTCAGTTTATGCTTGCTAAAAATGCAAAATTAAAGTTATTAGATAAAATCAAAAATATCACAGGTTTCGCAGAAATTAAAGGGGCATTAATGTACCTAGGTTGTCCGATATATGAGGGGAGATTGAAGGAAGAATATCTAACTTACCTTCAAGATAAGCTAAGAAAGAAAATAGCATGATGGAAAGAAGAGCTCCTGGGATTTGGGGGGAGGATAACGCTGCTTTCACATGTCTTACAAAGCACACTAACACATATTTTATCAGTCATACATCCCCCTAAAAAATTTATTTAAAAACTCGAATCAGAAATGGCTAACTTCTTATGGGGTAAAAAACAAGGTAGAAATAAATTACACTAGAAGGACTGGAAAAGTATCTGTTATCCGAAAGAGGAAGCAGGATTAGGTCTAATGACCCTTCAGGACTCGGCAGCTGCCTGGGATTGCAAAGGCTGGTGGAGACTTAAAGAAAGTGATAATCTTTGGGCTAAATATATGTGGGTAAAATATTTAGATAATAAGAATAAGACCCCTAAGAAAGCTTCGAACAGCTGGAAGTCAATGGAAAAACAAAAAAAGATAGTAGACTCACACTCCACACTAAAGAAGAGTGGCTGGAAATGGACGTTAACACAACAAGGAAACTTCTCCCTCAAGTCGGCAAAAGATCTAGTCAGAAAGAAAAAACCGGCTCAAATGCTATTTAAATGGGTATGGCAAGAAAATGTCTTGCAAAAAATGCGTTCCTTCACATGGAAGGCTCTAATGAATGCTATACCGATAGATAAGAATATACAAAAGAAAGGGATAAAAATAGCATCAAGATGTGAATGTTGTTCACAAGCGGTTGAAACAACCGATCATTTATTTTCCAATGGGCCTATTGCAGCGGAAATATGGAGAGAGATGGAAGGGGAAAAAAGAATATGTAACAAAGATGATGGATTAATAGATAAAGTTAAAAAATGGGAAAGTGAAAACACGAAAAGCCCCACCAGAAAATGGCTTAATCAGAAATTGCTACATCTAATTATTTGGTGCATATGGAAATCTCGAAACAAAAGTAAATTTGAAAATAAAAGGATGAATTTAACATAAATTATAAAAGATATTAGAAAGGAGATATGTAATATATCAATAATGAAACCTATAAAAATAGAGGAAATGAAACAAGAAAAGAAGCTTGAGAAAGCATGGGACCTCACTTATAAAGTTATAAATTAGCAATGGGCTAAATGTATACAGTGGAATACTCCACCGGTTGGAAAATTTTCACTTAATACGGATGGTAGTTTTAGCAGGGACACTGGAATAGCAGGAGGAGGCGGGGTAATAAGAGATCATACAGGGACAGTAAAGAGAGCTTTCACCATATCTAGTAGAGCCTCCTCAGCCCTAGAATCAGAAATCAAAGCATTGAAATCAAGGTTAGAGATATGTAAGCAGCTAAATTTTAAAAATATAAAAGTTCAGGTAGACTCGAAATTATTAGTCGAAATAGTAATTAACAAGAAAATCTTATGGAGGTATGAAGAGGACCTAGAAGTAATTCTTAGCCTTTTGGATGAACTGAAGGCCTCAATAACACATATATATAGAGAAGCTAATAATCTAGCGGATAGTTTATCTAGAATAGGTACCACTAGAGGAGATATAGAATATAACGTGGAATCCATGCCAAATAAACTAAAGAGAATAGCATGTTTAGATAAAATGGGATTTCCTTATATTAGAACAACTAAATAGACCATGAAGGTATGACAAAGTCTCAACCTCTTGTTGGATCGTGCGGGAATCCGACATTGTAGGGAATTTCTACCTCATACTTAAATGGAATAGGAAGGGTGGAGGTTGAGCCATCTTTAAAAATAAAAATAAAAATTAAATCATAATTTAGAATAACGAATCTAAAAAAGAAGCAAACAGGTTAGAGTTATGAATGTGTTAATTCTGCATTTCGGCAGAATAGTGCATATCTATAAATATGTATTTGGACTTTCCTTGCAGGATGTTAAGAAGGAGAATTCTGTTTTTAATCCGACAATTCTGTGGAGTTTTCGTCTAATAGTGTATAAGTTTAACAAGGGACAAGGGTAATAGGGTGCCAAGTTATCTTGTAGGCACGTTCGTTTTTTTCTCTCTTTGGATTTTACAGGTTTAGAAGTGTATAAATGAAGAAGGAAGACGGCTGGAAACTTTTTTTTAGAAAGAATGTGAAGAGAAGAGCCTGAGACACGGGGAAGATGAGAGATAGAGGTCCGAGCACATGGGCAGCCCTATCCCCATATGCTGCCTGCCACTTGAACTAGCTGCTGCTTGCTAATGCTATACCTATGATTCTACTGTTGTCTAGCATGTGCAACTGACATATTCTACCTACAATTTAGACATAAATCCAGATGCTACTGCTTCATCCAATTCATGCTGATATCATATATATGATTCTCCTGATGCCATATGTATGATTCTGTTGCTGCCTGTCATTAGCTGCCTCCACACAGATGTTGATACAACATCAAATAAAGAAACATATATTATCAAAAACTACCTGAACAAAGAATAAGGAAGATGCGTGAACAAAAAAGAAGCTGCCCGAACAAATCTTATATACTGCATATACCTATGTAGAGTGCTGCCTGTTACTGCCATGAGTCTACCTACTGCTGATATAAGTCTACTTGCTGCTGCGAAAAGTCTACATGCTGCTGCTTGCTACACTGCTCCATAAAAACGAAGGAGCACAAAGAGAGTGGCTAGAGTCTACTGCCAAAGTTGACTTAACTAAGGATAAATTATTGTATTTTGTGTTCTTTTGGTTAGGGTCTTGTCCTGTAAATGTAATGACCTATAAATAGAGTTACATGGTTGTAAAGGTTTTCCTCTGCCTACAAGTGAGGGTAATGTTTCTTTAATAATAGATAAAAGACCTTTTATAAAAAAAATCTATTTATCTATATGTCTATTTGTCTATTTTCCTATCTATCTTTCAATCTATTTCTTAATCTATCTGTCTATTTGTCTGTATTTTGGTATATCTATCTATCTCTCTATCTATATGTTTGAATATATATTTGTCTATCTGTCTATTTATCTATTGGTCTAATTCTTTGTATATCTGTTTGTATATTTGTCTACCTTTCTGTGCATCAAACTATATTTCTATTTGTCTATCTATCTATCTATCAATATAAATATCTATTTATCTATTTGTCTATCTATCTATATATCGATATATCTATTTGTCTGTATATCTATCTGTTTGTTTGTCTCTCTATCTGTATATCTGTCTATTTATCTGTCTATCTATCTATCTATCTATTTGTCTGTTTATTTGTCAGTATATCTATATATCTATCTATATGTCTAACTATCTATTTTTCAATATATATGTATATCTGTCTGCGTATCTATCTATCTATCTATCTCTCTATCAGTTTGCATATCTATCAGTGTCTATATTTGTCTATCTATCTGTCTTTATGTCTATCTGTCTATCTATCTATATGGTTATCTATCTGTGTATCTATCTATCTATCTATCTATTTGTCTATCTATTTGTCTATCTATTTGTTTATATCTGTTTATTTGTTTTTATATCTATCTTTCTTTCTTTCTAGCTCTCTATCTATTTGTCTTTCTAGCTCTCTATCTATCTTTCTATGTGTCTATCTATCTTCTTTCTATCTACCTATATATCTATCTTTCTATCTATTTGTCTGTATATCTTTATGTCTATCTATTTGTCTGTCTATCATTGTGTCAATCTTTCTATTTGTCTATATGTCTATCTATATGTTTGTAAGTTTGTCTATCTATCTTTATATCTGTCTATCTATTTGTCTATCTATTTGTCTATCTATCTTTCTATCTGTCTGTCTGTCTATCTGTATGTCAATTTGTCTATCTATCTTTCTTCTATCTGTCTTTCTATGTGTCTATCTATCTTTTGTCTATATGTTTGTCTATCTATGTATCTCTCTATCTTTCAATTTTTTTGTGTAAATGTCTATCTATTTGTGTGTAATCTATCTATCTTTATGTCTATTTGTCTATTTGTCTATGTGCCTGTAAATCTGTCTATCTATCTTTCTTCTATCTGTCTTTCTATGTGTCTATCTATCTTCTATCAATATGTTTGTCTATCTATGTATCAATCTATCTTTCAATTTTGTTTGTGTATAAGTCTGTCTATCTGTATGTAATCTATTTGTCTTTATGTCTAACTATCTATCTATTTGTCTATCTATCTGTCTATCTATCTATTTGTTTGTCTATCTATATATTCATCCGTCTATTTATATATCTAATCTCTATTTATCAGTTTGTTTATCTTTCTGGTTATCTATCTGTCTATTTGTCACAGTTATCTGTGTGTCTATCTATCTATCTATCTACATGTTAGTCTATATGTCTGTATATCTGTGTATCTATCTGTCTATCTAACTATTTGTATATCTTTCTGTTTATTTGTCTGTCTATCTATCTGTCTAACTATTTGTATATCTATCTATTTATTTATTTGCCTATCTCTCTATCTATCTATTTGTCTGTCTGTCTATTTTTCTATCTATCTATCTATCTATTTCTCAGTCTAACTGTCTATCTTTTTGGCTATCTATCTATCAGTGTATCTGACTATCTATTTGTATGTCAGTCTATCAGTCTATCTATCTATCTATATGTCAGTCTATCTATTTGTTTATTTGTCTGTCTATATGTTTATCTATTTGTTTGACTTTTTGTCTGACCTATCCGTTTGCCTATTTGCTTGTCTATTTATCTCACCTATTTGTCTACCCATCTGTTTGTCTATCTATCTTTCTCTATGTCTATCTATCTATCTATATGTCTATATGTTTATTTATCTACCTGTCTATGTCTCGGTTTATTTGTCTATCTTTCTATCTATTTGTCAATCTGACTATCTATCTGTCTATCTAATCATATGTCTATCTATCTAACTAACTAACTAACTATCTGTCTGTCTTCTATCTGTATATCTATCTATGTGTCTATCTATATTTCTATCTATCTATCAGTCTATTTATCTTTTTATCTAGCTGTCTGTCTATCTGCCTATCTATCTGTCTATCTATCTTTATGTTGGTGTATCTATTAGTCTATCTATCTATCTATCAGTGTTTCTATTTATCTGTCAACCTATCAATCAATCAATCAATCTGTTTGTCTATCTTTCCGTCTATCTGTCTATCTAACTATTTGTCTATACAAGTATCTATTTGTCTTTCTATAAGTCAGTCAATATGTATGTCTATGTGTCTATCTTTTGTCAATATATATGTCTATATATCTATATGTCTATATTTTTATCTATTACCCTTTCTATTTGTCTGTCTATCTTTCTATCTATCTATTTGTCTATCTCTATATATATCTGTCTATCTATCTTTCTTTCTATCTGTCTGTCTATCTATATGTCTACCTGTTTGTCTATCTATCTGTCTATCTATCTATTTGTGTTTCTATATTTCTATCTATCTATCAATCTTTTTGTTTATGTACCTAACTATTTATCTATCTATTTATCTCTCTAACTTTTTCTCTTTCTGTGTATTTGTATATTTGTCTATTTATCTATTTGTATATCTATATGTCTATTTGTTAGTCTACATGTCTGTCTGTCTGTATATCTTTCTTTTAGTTTATAAATCTATCTATTTGTCTTTCTATTTGTCTCACCTACTTATTTATATATCTATCTTTCTATCCTTCTATCTATCTATCTATCTATCATTATGTCTATTTATTTGTCTATCTATCTATCTGTCTATCGATATGTCTATTTATTTGTCTATCTATCTATCTATTTATTAGGTTGTCAATCAGACTAACTCTTAGTCAGTCTATCTGTTTTTCTATCTGTATATCTATTTGTTTGTTTATCTGTCTATCTATCTATTTATTTATATGTCAGTCTATTAGTCTTTCTATTTGTCTGTCTATCTATTTGTATATCTGTCTATCTTTCTATCTTTCTATCTGTCTATCTATCTATCTATTTGTCTATATGTCTGTCTATTTGTATTTCTATCTATCTTTCTATCTATTTGTTTATCTCTTTATATATCTATCTGTCTATCTTTATTTCTATATGTCTGTCTATCTGTATGTCTATTTGTTAATTTATCTTTATATCTATCAATCTATCTGTTAGTCTATCTATTTGTCTATCTATATATCTATCTTTTTTTCTTTTGGTATGTCTATCTGTTTGTATATATGTCAGTCTATCAGTCTATCTATCTATCAGTCTGTATAACAATCTGTCTATCAGTCTATCTTTTAGTCTCACTATCTGTCTGTCTATCTATCTATCTATCATTTTATCTATCTATCTATCTTTTTGTCTATATATCTATCTGTCTGTCTGTCTATCTCTCTGTATATCTATCTGTCTATCTATCTTTATATCTATCTGTCTGTCTATCTATCTTTATATCTATCTGTCTATCTATCTCTCTATCTAACCATCTATCTGTTTGTTTATCTATCTAAATATCTGTCTACCTTTCTATCTATCTATATATTTTCTAACTATCTATCTGTCTGTCTGTTTATGTTTCTATCTATTATCTGTCTATGAGTCTATCTGTATATCTATATATTAATCTATCTATCTATATATCTTTCTATTTGACTATCTATATGTCTATCTATCAATATGTCTATCTTTCTGTATATCTATCTATTTGTCTTTCTACCAGTCTGTCTATCTTTCTGTCTGTCTGTCTATTAGTCTATATATTAATATATATATATATATATATATATATATATATATAGATTTGTCTATCAGTCTATCCATTTGTGTGTATATTAAAATATATATATATAGATTTGTCTATCAGTCTATCCATCTGTCTGCCAATATATTTGTCTTTCTATTTATCTGTATGTTTATCTGGCTGTCTATCTATTTGTCTATCTATCTATTTATCTATCTGTATGTTTGATATCCATATATCATTCTGTCTTACTGTCCGTCTATTTGTTAGTCTCTCTTTCACTACAAGAAAAATCTCATATAGCATGAGACTAATTCCTAGCTAAATGGCCATCTTTCATCGCTAAGCGAAATATAGCGATGGATTAACGAAGGATCGGTTCCGTATCTAAATTGCTCGTCACTAAAATTTAGTGAGGGAAAATGTCACTAACTAAATTTTTAGCGATGAAAAAATCCATAGCTAAAAAAATATTTTATCTAATTAAATTAGCAAGCTAAATGAGATTTTCCATCGCTAAATAGATATAACGACAGAAGCTTACCCAACCTTATGTGCTCGTCGCTAAATATTAGCGATGGATATAGTCGCTAGCTAAATAAATTTAGTGACGGAAAACATCACTTGCTAAAATAAAGAAGTCCCTAGCTAAATTAGCTAGGTAAAATTCCCTAGCTAATTTAGCAAATGATTTTCCCTTGCTAATTTAGCAAGAGATTTTTTTCCCGAGCTAAATTAGCAAGGGAATTTTCCATAGCTATTTTAATTTCAAAATTATTTTTAGAATTTAATTTATTTTAAAATTTTCTAATTAAATAATTTAATATATTTATATCAAATTGAATAAAAAAGGAACTATAAATGATAATTTATAATAAACTAAAATTAGAATCATTTAATAATTTATTCTAATTCAATATTTTACATAATTAAAATAAAAAAATAACAAAATTTTATACAACTTATTCATCAATGTATCTCGACAGTGCATGAAGTCTATTCTATCCATTCATTGACGTTTTCTCTCTATTTGCTCCTCCGATCACATTTTTTCTACTTCAACAAAGCTATTCAAGTCACGGCATGTCATGTCTAATGAAAAATCTCATCACTTATACAAGTTTCGTATGAGGAATAATGCGGTATCATATCTGTAAGAAATTTAAACCACTAAGTCAAATTAAAATAAAAAAAAGTTATGTTTTTATAAATATTTAATATTGTGGTATATATATATAAATATATACTAGCATTTCACTCTAACATATTTTATTGTAGTATATGTACCTAAAAATTGTAGTATTATGTGTACATATATACTAAGTACAAATATACTCAGTATAAACGTACATAAAATATTACAATAATATATGTACGTATATACCACATTTTTTGCTATTGCTTCTGCTCCCACTACCAATCCCGCTACCACTGCTGCCGCTGCTGCCACCGCTACCGTTGCTGCCTCTACTGTTAGTGCTGCCATGTTTGCCACTGCAACCGCTGATGCCGCTGTCGTTGTCGCTGCCAATGCCACTCCTGCTGCCGCTACTGTCACCGCTACCGCCACTGCCACGGTTACTGTCGCCGCTGCCACCATTGCTGCCACTATTACCTCCGCCACTGCCTCTGTCGCCACTACTCCTCTACCATCGCTGCTGCCACTGCCACCACTATTGCCACTGCTGATAATAAAAGTATGGTGGGCGATGATGATCAAATGATGAACTTGAGATCTAGCGAGTTTTTGATGAGGCGGTGAGCTGCTTCTCCCAAAATAAGACCCGATATTTTTCCTGGACCAGAATTACACGAGACTACACGAGCATCATCATCAACATCATTCTAAGACCTAGTAAAATTAGAACCAATCATTGTAGAATCTAGAGCAACAAAACTTTTTTATTCATACGTTCGCTTTGTACAATGTGATAATTACATATCAATACAATTACTAAGATTTTTATAACCAACTTCTATCTGCCTGGCTGGCCTGGACCAGAAATATTATCTCACAATTTTAAGAAAAGTCTAATATCCATTGCTTTTATTATCAACATCTGTGAGTAATGCACGTTGATGAATAGACTAGCCCAAGCAATTATATATTTAAAAGTGTATTTGTGCATAAATAAGTGTATACGTATGACAATATATACATGTCTACAAATAAATATATGCACCTACTTATGTTTATACTTGGTATATACGTATGTATATACTACAGTATAAAGTACATATATACCAAGTATAAACATATGTATATACTCCAGTATATAAGTACATATATTATAAGTATATTCATACAAATATACTCAATATATACGAACATATATACTCGGTATATACATACTATATACTCAGTATATACGTAGATATATACTAAGTATATACATACATTTATACCAAGTATATATGTACTTATATATATAGTATTATATGTACGTATATATAATCACATAGCCTTAGATGACACATACACTTGTACTTTAATGCAAATACACATATCATCAAAGACAAAAGAAGAAACTAATATAGGACTTAAAAAACACGCATATAGGTCTTTCAGGCATGGTCAACATTTCTCGTTCTTTTTCTTCTGGTACTCCATTCATATATAGAATATTGTTACACCTGCACATTGAGCATAACATACTACATTTACAAATCAATAACCAATAACAAGTAGTTGCAGATCTGAACTACAATGATGCATATCTACACAAAATAAGAGTGTCAAGAACAAACCTATGTTTGTGTGGAATTAATTTTTTCTGGTTCATCTCACTACTTTAGAAAATAAGGTGTTGTTCCCATCACCATGGAGGCACACCCAAGGCATTTACATATATATAATAGACTAAAATTGAGCCGCAAGTGACAATTGAGAATGTGTTTTACAACAAGACCATAATTCTTTAACTACAGCACTAAGCATTTCATAAAATTTAAGAGTTTTAGGATTAGTTGGTTCATCCATGTAACCCATATTGAAGTCAGCACCAGTAGCTTCCCTGATCAATCTATGGTATGTGCTTGATGATTCTTCACCAGAAGCAAACTATTCAGTACCCTCATTTTGGTCAATGTTTAGAGACATTACACTTTCCCCATGATAAATCCAAACAAAATAATTTGGCACAAAGCCATATTTAGCCAAATGGTATCTTATAGTGTTTGCATTACGAAAAGAGATATTCTGACACTTGTGATGATTACATTGACAGTTAATTTTTTCTCCATTCATCCATCTC
The DNA here is from genome assembly GCA_029783825.1 of Sapria himalayana. Taxonomy (NCBI): domain Eukaryota; kingdom Viridiplantae; phylum Streptophyta; class Magnoliopsida; order Malpighiales; family Rafflesiaceae; genus Sapria; species Sapria himalayana. The sequence continues at coordinate 15,253 of JAREIK010002172.1, read as the reverse complement.
GATTGACTAGATGTAAAATTGATGAAAGTTTCATGCCTAGTCAAAAAATCTTTATTCAAAATTCCATTAATAAATCTTATATGCATCTAATGATGATCTGAACTCATTTTGCCCTGTTTTATTTACAAAAAATAATGCTCAATCATTATTTTGAATTAAATATTCTATTACTTCAAAATATACTAATAATTAAATAAAATTACTTACATATAAATATTTAAAAATTAAATATCATGAATATCGAGGCAATGCATTTGTAGAATCTACATGAATAGATAAAGTAATTTTTATCATGATAAAGATTAATAGATATCATGGTAATACTAGATAAAAGGATCAAAATAAGATAAAGCACAAGTAAGGAAGCCATAAAAGAAAGACATTTAAAGTTTGAAGGGGGAGAGGGAGAGGGAGAGAGAGTGTGTGTGTGTGGGGAGAGAAAGGGGGTAGAGAAATGGGAAGATGGGAAAGAGACAGAGGGGAGAGGGAGAGAGGGGAGAGGGAGAGTGGGGAGAGGGAGAGAGGGGAAGAGAAATGGTGTAAGGGAGAGAGAGGGATAGAGAGAGAGAGGAAGAGAGGGGGGAGAGAGGGGGAAAGAGGGAGAGAGAGGGAGAGAGATGGGGGAGAGAGAGGGTGAGAGATGGGGAGAGAGAGGGGGAGAGGGGGGGAGAGAGTGGGGGGAGAGAAAGAGGGAGGGAGAGAGGGAGAGGGAGGGAGAGAGAGGGAGAGAAAGGGGGGGAGAGAGAGAGAGAAAGCAAGAAAGGAGAGCGAGAAAGAAAATAACAAGAGAGAGTGTGTGACACATAAAGAAGAAGAGGAAGAGAATGACAGAAAGAATTAGAGAGGGAGAGAGAGATACATTGAGTGTGTAGAGTTAGAATGAAGAATTATATAAAAGAAAATAAAATTTCTTCTGTACAAACCTTTCAAATATTACATCTTTTGTCATACATAAGTTCATATTTGAGCATGAGGCCCAAGGGCTAGGATTAGGTAAGAGTACGACCATTATTTGTATTATACCATATATGAGCCTGATCAACGGACACTCTCATGCTATGTCCTTACATATTATTGATATTATATCTTTTGTCATTTAATTTCAAGTTAGTGCAACAAATTAGTATTATCCCATATATAATTATATGTTAGGATACATATAGTAAATATAGTTATAAATAGTTACAAATAGTTAAACATATAATTATATATAGATATATGCATACAAGTAGTTATAAGTAAATATAAATAAATGTATACAATGTTATAAACAATTATATAAATTTACATATATGTATACATATATGTTTACATAAGTAAAATAAAGTTATATTTATTAATAAAGAGTTTTTTATAGTTATACAAATATTTATATATAGTTATACATTTATTTATATATAGTTATACACATATAGTTAAACATTATGTTGTATGTTTTTATACATATAATTAAGAATATAGTTACAAGTGGTTATACATATAGTTACACGTATTATTAAACTTATATTTATACATGTATGTATATATATATTTTTCATATAATTTCTTATATTTATACATATAGTTATGTATATGTATGGATATACAAAATACATTTTTTATCCTAATATATAAAAATGTATATTAAATATATGTTGTTAATTATATATTTAAATATAGTTATGTATAATATTTTTATAGTGATACATATAGTATGATATAATTATTTATAGTTATTTGTTATTATACATATAATATATATAGTTATAAAAATTTATATATCATTATATATATATATATATATATATATATATATTTATTTATTTATTTATTTATTTATATATTTATATATTTATATATTTATATTTATATTTATATTTATATTTATATTTATATTTATATTTATATTTATATTTATATTTATATTTATATTTATATTTATATTTATATTTATATTTATATTTATATATTCATGCAAGTAGTTATATTTAGTTATACATAAATATATACATTGTAATAAACAAATATATAGATTTACATATATGTATACATATATGTATAAATAGTTAAAAAAATAGTTATTTTTAATTATATAAAGTTTTGTTTAGTTTTACAAATATTTATACATAGCTATACACATAATTAAAAATAATGTTGTATGTTTGTATACATGTAATTATAAATATAGTTACATGTGGTTTTACATATAGTTACACATACAGTTATACTTATATTTATACATGTAAGTATATATATTTATTCATATAATTTTATATGTGTATACATATAGTTATGTATAATTATAGATATAGTAAAATACCTTTTTTATATACTAATATATATATATGTATATTAAATATATGATGTAAATTATATATTTAAATATAGTTATGTATAAAGCTTTTAATGTTATAAATATAATAAGATACAATTATTTATAGTTATATGTTATTATACATATAGTATATATAGCTATGAATATTTTTATATACTTAAACATATAGTTATATTTAAATATATTTATACAAATAGTTATACATAAATATATAAAGTTATAAATAAATATATAGATTTACAAATATGTATACATAGTTACAAATATAGTTATATTTAATTATATAGAGTGTTATATAGTTATACAAATATTTATATATAGTTATACAAAAATTTATATATAGTTATACACACATAGTTAAATTTAATGTCTCATGTTATTATACATGTATTTATAATTTTTTATATTTACAAATATATTTACAAATATATGTTATACTAATATTTATACATGTAGGTATATATATTTTTTTATATAATTTTGTATATGTATACATATAGTTATCTAGAGGTATATATATGGTAAAATACATTTTTATATACTAATATAAAAAAATGTATATTAAATATATGTTGTTAATTATATTTTTAAATATAGTTATGTATAATATTTTATAGTAATACATATAGTCAAATACAATTATTTATAGTTATATGTTCTTGTACCTTTGTGATTCAATGGCAAAAAGACTCAAAATAGAAAACAAAAAAGTTTGGCTTACAACATATCAGAACAAAGTAAATGTAGTCTTGTATTTCAGGCATGCAATATATAAATATAAATACAATTTGAATCCACCTAGAAACAAATGATGACATCCACATAACAGAACAAAACTCAAGCAAAATAGGCAAAGATTAGATCCACATCCAGATATGTCAACAAAGTTTTCCTCATCCTGCTAAAATTGTATATGATTTGCTGGCAATGTAATTGGAAAACCAATCAAGATTCTTGTAGAGATCCTCGCCAGAGGTAGCACATGTGCTCTGAATGTGACAATCGCATTGGTGAAGAGAGTGAAGTCCTAGCTTGTCAGTAATTTCAGCTGCATTCATTGCATTAGGAAGATCTTGCTTATTGGGAAACACTAGTAAAATTGCATCTCAAAGCTTTTTCTTATTTAGCATCATATGCAACTCATCTATGGCTTCAACTACTATATCTCTGTCATTTCTGTCCACCACAAATATGAGACCTTGGATATTTTGGAAGTAATCCCTCCAGAAAGGGTGAATCTTGTCTTGAGCCACAACATCCCACATAGTGAAATTGATGTTTTTGTATTTATTAGTCACTACATTGAAGACAATAGTAGGAATTGTAGTAACAATTTTACCAATCTTCAACTTATACAGAATGGTTATCTTTCCACCAGCATCAAGACCTAGTATCAAAATCTTCATCTCATGTTGGCAAACAGCCTGCTGAACAGCTTTGTGAACATAAACCTCATTTCTTCCACTAAATCTCAATCCCTTTATCGTATGGCAGTAAAGAGATCTGATGAGAGAAAAAAATAGAATCAATAGACCTCAAGAGATAGTCACCAGAGAGGGAGGTCAACCCATATATGTTAATATACCTATAGTATATATAATTAAAAATAGAGTTATATATAGTTAAACATATAATTATATATAGATATATTCATACAAGTAGTTATAAGTAGTTATACATAAATATATACAAAGTTATAAATAAATATATAGATTTAATTATATGAATACATATATGTATACATAGATACAAATATAGTTATATTTAAATATATAAAGTATTACATTGTTATACAAATATAAATATATAATTATACACATATAGTTATAAATATGTATATAGTTACAGATATAATTAAATATAATATTGTTATTATTATACATATAGTAAATTACAATTATATCAGTTATATATTATTATACATATGATATATTTTGTTAAAAATATAGTTATATAGAATTACTCATATAGTTATAAAATATTATATAGTTAAAAAATAGTTATATATAGTTATTAATATAGTTAAAAAAATAGTTTACATAGTTATAAATATAGTTATATATAATTATGAAGAGTTTTATATAGTTATACAAATATAAATAGTTATCATATACTATGATAACAACACACTATAAAATGCCCAATTGAATTACATCACTATAGAGAAAGAACATGTATCAACAATCTTTTCTTTTGGCAAATTAATATCATATTTAGTGGGAACCAAAGTCATATTATATACTAAATATTTATAAAAAAATATCTCATATAAAAGTAAGATGTCAAGCCTATATTGATTTGATGGAAATAACTATTACAATAGTTTGAACTAGAAATATTAGATAAGAAATGTACATATAATCAAAATTGAAAATAGCTTATCAAGACTAGAAAAAGAAGATGTAAAAGTTCTTGAAGAACATATTAGATAGATTTTTTTATTTGAACAAATTATAGTATTGAATGAAAATGTAACACCATGGTATTGAGTTTTGAAAGAACCTTTATCATTACAAGTATTACTATGATCAAATTTTGAGGCAATGTGTTATAGATGGGAGATTAGTTGTATCTTGCAATAATATTACTTTTTGCTCCTACTCTCATTAATTTGTGGAACATGTTAATATTTATGTGCTCAAGTATTTTTCTTCTAAAAATTAATGTTGATATTTACATATATATGCATAAATATATATGTGCATATACACTGTCCTACACACACACACACACACACATTTATACATCCATATACATTATTATACATTATATATCAGCATATACATTTTTGTACTTTTGTATATATTCACACATGTATCAACATTTTCAAAGTAGTGTGTATATAGTTGTATGCATGCATATTCTATTGTACACCCACACAAATACACACATATACATATATATGTAATGTATTTTTAAAGTTACACATGAAATTATTATATATATATGTGTGTGTGTGTGTGTGTAAATGTTTTTAAAATTTTTTGATTTTGTAAATTTAATTAAAATAAAATATTATATATTGTACACAATTTATAAAATATTATAAATTTTTTATATTTAAAACAATTATTTGTGTGTGTGTGTGTGTGCACACGCATGTGTGTGTATGTGTGTGAAGCATATTAATGCATAAAATGAAATTATTAATTGAATATAATAGCTTCTATTATATTCAAATATTTGTTTTTTTTAATATTTAGATTAAAATAACTATTATTATACTCATATTAATAAATGAAGTTGACATATCTGTAAATTATTTTGGTTGTACAATTATGTATAAAATGAAAATATAGTTCTTAAATAGATAATATTTTATTTTGTTTCTCTATATACTTTTTTATTAAAATATTAATGTCTATGATATTTTACTACCTATTATGTATTGTTATTAATAAATTTTTACAAACTTAAATATTCAAATAAATATAATGTAGTGCATATAAATACATGACTTTAATGTTTTGTAAAAAATTAATTATTTATTTAAATAATGTTCAAAAAAAAATAGATTACCATATAAATACAAGAGTACATTTTTCTACAAGTAATTATTATTTTTTATTTTATTCAAAATATATAAAAGACCATATAAATATATGAATTTCTTTTTAAATGATTTTTTTAGTTTTTTTTTTAAATTAATACATTACAATGTTTTTTTTTGTAATTAATAGATACATTTCAAACATTGTTTATTTATAATAACTATAACATATTGAATATTATGAGGTTCAAATTTTATTTTGTAAATAATTTTATTTTTGAACTTGTATCTTTGTAAATTGAAACTACATCAAATATATATATTAGAAATTTTTTATAATATTTATTATACAAACATATTGTTATTTGTTTTGAAAATTATAAAATGAATTTTAACAAATGAACATTTTATTAGAAATCAATTTTAGTTAAATGATATTAAGTGAAACAAAAATACAAACCCTAAACATATTAAATCATAATGATTTATACAAACATATAAAAATACAATAAAAAAATATTTAAGATTGAATTAATTAAATTTCAAACTTAAAATATATGGGAAAATGATAAAGATTTATATAATATCCAAAAAAATATGTATGAATGAGATGAATGATATGAATGGATATTAAGTTTCTGAAGCATGTAGTTATACATGTTATAGATGTAGTTATATATAGTTTTTCATGCAATTATATATATTTAGACATAAGGCTCTGTATATGTATTGATGTAGATAAATACATTTATATATAGTAATATGTTGATATACATATCATTAAATACATTTATATATAGTTATATATCTATATATATATGTATATTTAAATATATGTTGTTATATTTATATATAGTTATGTTTATGTATACTATTTTTATAGTTATAGATATAGTAAAATACACTTATATAAGAAATTCAAATTATACCACACATGCATATTGATGTATAATTATGTTTAAATATACTTATATAAAATACACTTATGTTTATGTATACTATTTATGTATATTGTTTATATATAGTTATGTATATTAATATAGATAAATACATTTATATATAGTAATATGTTGATATACATATTGTTAAATACATTTATATATAGTTATATATCTATATATATATGTGTGTGTGTGTGTGTGTGTGTATTAAATATACGTTGTTATATTTATATATAGTAAATGTATACTATTTTTATAGTTATAGATATAGTAAAATACACCTATATAAGAAATTAGAATTATATCACACATGCATATTGATGTATAAATATGTTTAAATACACTTATATAAAATACACTTATGTTTATGTGTATTGTTTAAATATAGTTATGTATATTGCTGTAGATTTCAAGTCGGCACACCTTTACTATTTATGCATACTTATATGTTTACTGTTTATATATAGTTATGTATAATAATATAGATAACTACATTTATATATAGTAATGTGTTGATATACATATTATTAAATACATTTATATATAGTTATATATATTTATATTTATATTTATATTTATATTTATATTTATATTTATATTTATATTTATATTTATATTTATATTTATATTTATATTTATATTTATATTTATATTTATATTTATATTTATATTTATATTTATATTTATATTTATATTTATATTTATATTTATATTTATATTTATATTTATATTTATATTTATATTTATATTTATATTTATATTTATATTTATATTTATATTTATATTTATATTTATATTTATATTAATTATACGTTGTTATATTTTTATATAGTTATGTTTATGTATACTATTTTTATAGTTATATAGATATAGTAATATACACTTATATAAGAAATTCAAATTATACCACACATGCATATTGATGTATAGTTATGTTTAAATACACTATATAAAATACACTTATGTTTATGTATGCTGTTTATATATACTTTTTATATATAGTTATGTATATTGATGTATCTATCAAGTCAGCATACCTTATACTGTTTATGTATACTATTTATGTACAATATATATATATATAGTTATGTATAATAATATAAATAAATACATTTATATATAGTAATATGTTGATATACATATTGTTAAATACATTTATATATAGTTTTATATATATATATATATATATTAAATATATATTGTTATATTTATATATAGTTATGTTTATTTATACTATTTTTATAGTTATATAGATATAGTAAAATATATTTATATAAGAAATTCAAATTATATCACACATGCATATTGATGTATAGATATGTTTGAATACAGTTATATAAAATACACTTATGTTTATGTATACTGTTTATATATAGTTATGTATATTGATGTAGATATCAAGTTAGCATACCTTATACTGTTTATGTATAATGTTTATATATAGTTATTTATATTAATGTTAGATAAATGCATTTATATATAGTAATATGTTTATTTACATATTGTTAAATACATTTTTATATAGAGAGATATATATATATATATGTATGTATGTATGTATGTATGTATGTATATTAAAAATACATTAATATATTTATATATAGATATGTTTATGTATACTATTTTTATAGTTATATAGATATAATAAAATACACTTATATAAAAAATTCAAATTATATCACACATGCATATTGATGTATATTTATGTTTAAATACTCTTATATATAATTCATTTTTTTTTATGTATACTATTTTTGTATATTATTTATATATAGTCATGTATATTGATGTAGATATCAAGTCAGCATACCTACTATGCACCATAAAAATCCACAAAATGACAACACATTATATCACAAATGCATGAAGTATGTATACCAATAAGTTTATATACACATTCCAAGCATACCATGGTGATTAAAGAAGAATTTTAGAAACAAAAAATAATAGAATCAAAATGCTTATCTTTGATTAAGTAATCCACGATAATTGATGTAGAATATATGTATAAAATGTACCTCAAATCAATAACAAATAAAAAATTAAACCTCTATTAAATTTTGATGCGTCGGTGTCGAGATATAGATGGTGGAATGCGGAGGACTTGCGCTTCACTTGTTAGAGATTCTCACGTCTCGACAAGTTAATGTATATATTAGCAAAATATTTCTATTTTTAATTATTAAAACATTAAATAAACAATATATATATATAATATAAAAAGACTCATTACTTTTATTTACTATCAAAATTTTTTCAATAAAATTAATGTGCGTGTAGCAAGGTAAACATGAAATACAAACACCTTACAATTTTTTATTATAATATTAATTAAACAATTAAAATAAAAACAAATAAAAAAATGTATTTAGCCTAATAAAAAAAATATCAAATAGGTACAAAATTAATAAACTTCATATAATAAGACATACATTAAAAATGATTTATCTTCTAGCCACTCACCTAAACGTTATAAATTACTTTTAATGTTAAAAATTATATAAAAAATTTATGTGTTATGGTTATAAATTTTTAAGAAATTCACATTAATTTTTATGAAGATAATATAAAATAAGTTTTAAGGCATACAATTTCATATTATTTGATATCATTATTAATTTTTAAAATTCAAAATTTTAGTTAAAGTGAGAAGATAATTAAAAAAACTTATATTTATTATTTTAATAAAAACTTAATATTAAAAGCTAATAGTAAAAATATTACTCAATTGTTTAATTATTTTAAATTTTAGTAGGAGCAAACATCTATATATTTATTTATATAATTTAATTTATTTTCTATTAACTCTTTTGAAAAATTTTATATTTTTATTATATTTCAAGATTTTCAAATTTTGTATTAATTATTTTTTAAAAGTTTCCTATAATCATACAATTTTTTATACTTATAATAATATTAATATTTACTAGTTTATTTATCAATTCAAATATTTTAAAAAATATTTTTTATTTTATCATACAATAATTAATTTGCATTTATATTTGTAGAAATTATAATGTATGTTAATTTAATTTTTAAAATATCGAAAAAAATTATTATATTTATTGAATTAATTATTTAATATTATTTAATACATATTTTAAGATTCTTAATTAAAATTTTAAAAATTTATGTATAATTTTTTAAAAAATTAATACATCATAAAAATAATTATTTTAGTCCTTATTAATATAATTTTTTTTGTATTTTTATATTTTTTAAATTATTTATTTATAATATCATTTTATTATGATTTTAAGAGGAGGATGTATCTTTAAATGAACGCTCATCTATAGACCATCAACATACATTTAATAAAATAATTAAATAAAATATTTAAACAAATGATAAATTAAAAAAAGTTAAATAATTAAATATTAGCTAGAGAAATTCCATCATTATGTTTAGGATTTAATTAGCTAGGGAAGTTTAGTCACTAAATCCATCACTATATTCCTGATTTAATTAGCTAGAGAAGTTCTGTCACTAAATTCATCAATATATTATGGATTTAATTAGCTAGGGAAGTTCAGTAACTAAAAGCCATCGCTATATTCAAGAATAAATTGGTTAGGGAAATTCTGTCCCTAAACTCTGTCATTATATTTAGTTTGTAATTAGCAAGGGAAATTTCGTTGCTAAATCCAGATCTATATTTCAGGATATAATTAACTAGGGAAATTCCATCGCTAAAATCCATCACTATGTTCCATTTGTAATTAGCTAGGGAATTCAGTTACTGAAATCTATCACTATGTTCCATATATAATTAGCTAGGGAAATTTCATCATGAAATCCATTTGTAAATTCTGGATTTTATTAGATAGAGAAATTCTGTCGCTAAATTCATCGCTAAATTTGAGATTTTTTAGCCAGGGAAATTCGTCACTAAATCCATCGTTATATTCTGCATTTTATTAGCTAGAAAAATTACATTGGTAAATCCATTGCTAATTTCCCCACTTTTCTTTAGTAGACTTTACAAAAATATTCTGTCGCTAATCAGTCACTAATCAGTTGCTAAATTTCCCACTTTTATGAGTGAAATTTACGAATATATTCCATCACTAATCTGTTGCTAAATTCCCAAGCTTTTCTTGAGTGGAATTTATGAAAATATTCATTTGCTAATCCATCACTAATCCATTGTAAATTTTTATTTAATTGAAATACATAAATCCATTGATATTCCCTTGAAATTTAGTTAGGGATTGTTCCCTAGTAAAAATTCATTAGCTAAATGAACATTTTCTTGTAGTGTCGATTTGTATATCTTTCGATCTATCTGACTTTTTATCAGTCTATCTATCAGTCTGTCTATCAGTGTCTATCTCACTATTTGTCTATTTCAATCACATATCTGTGTGTATATCTATCTATTACTCAGTATATCTATATATCTATCTATATGTCTGTCTATCTATCTATCTATATGTCTTTCTATGAGACTATCTATTAATCTGTCTATATGTTTGGCTATCTACCATATATTTAAATTTATCTATTTGTTTATCTGTCTATCTATCTATTTGTCTAACTATCTATCAATTTATCTATAAACTTGTATATCTATCTACTTATCTATCTATCTATATGTCTGTCTATCTATCTGTCTGTTTATCGATCTATATATATATATATATATATATATCAATCAATAAATCTATCAATCTATCTATCTTTATGTCTATCTAACTATATGTCTATCTTTCTATCTGTCTATCTATCTATCTTTGGGTTTATCTATCTATCTTTGGGTTTATCTATCTATCTATTTATTAATATTTTTTATCTTTCTATTTATCTATTTATTCGTCTATCTATAAACATGTCTATCTATCTATTTATCTATCTATCAATATTTTTATTTTTCAGTCTATCTATCTATATATCTATCTATATCTCTATATGTCTATATGTCTGTATATCTGTCTGAGTATCTATCTGTCTATATGTCTATAAATTCATCTATCTATCTTTCTATCTATATTTCAATATGTCTATCAATCTATCTATCTATTTATCTATCTATTTATCAATCCATCTATCTGTCTATTTGTCTGTGTATATCATTTTCTATTTATTTGTCTTTAGATGTCTATCTATTTTTTTATCCATTTATCAATCTATCTATTTATCTGCCTATCTATCTATCTATATTATGTATATCTGTCTGTCAATCTATTTGTATATCTATCTTTCTATCTATCTTTCAATATATCTGTGTATTTGTTTGTCTATTTGTCTATCTTTTTGTCTATCTGTGTGTGTATTTCTTTTTATATCTTTCTATCTCTTTGTTTTTCTATCTATCTATCTATCTATCTATCTGTTTCTCTATCCATCCATCTATCTGTCTATCTATCTATCTATCTTATGTATATATGTCTGTCTGTATATCTACCTATGTGTCAATCTATCTATCTGTCTGTCTGTCTGTCTTTATGTCTATTTAGCTATTTTTAGATCTTTCTGTCAATCTATCTATCTATTTGTCCGTCTATCTGTCTATCTATCTTTCAATTTATCTATTTCTCTATATGTTTTTTTATCTATCATTCTATCATTCTATATATTTGTCTATCATATTATCTATCTGTCTATCTATGTATATATCTATTTATCTATCTATCTATAAATTTGTCTATCTATTAGTTTATTTATCTTTGTGTCTAACTATCTGTCTATCTATATGTCTTTATGTCTACCAATAGTTCTGTCTATTTGTCTGGCTATCTATCTGTCTGTTTATCTATTATATATGTGTCAATATATCTGTCTATGTATATGTTTGTCTATCTATCTATCTATTTGTCTATATATCTGTATATTTGTCTATATATTTGTCTATTTATCTATCTGTCTATCTATTTATCTATCTGTCTATCTATATATCTATCTGAATATCTATCTATCATTCTGTATATTTATCTGTCCGTCTATCTTTTTATCTATTTGTCTCATGTCTCTTTGTGTATATCTATCTATATATCTGTCTATTAATATGTCTATCTATCTGTCTATCTGTCTATCTATATATCTATGTATAAATGTGTCTATTAGTCTATCTATCTACCTAACTATATATATATCTATTAGTCTATATATACTTCTATCTATCTATCTTACTATTTATCTATATATCTATCTATATGTATGTATGTCTTTATATCTATTTGTTAATATGTCTATCTATCTTTCTATCTATTTGTTTTTATATCTGCATATCTATATGTCTATATATCTGTCTATCTATTAGTGTGTCTATCTCTCTATCTAATTGTCTGTCTATATGTTTATATCTGTCTGTCTATTTATTTATTTATATATTTTTCTATTTATCAGTCTTTTTGTCTATCTTTATGTCTGTCGTTATGTCTATCTATCTATCTGTCTGCTTGTCTATCTGAATGTCTATCTATCTGTCTGTCTATTTGTCTATCTGTCCATCATTCCATCTATCTTTCTATCTGTCTTTCTATCTGTCTAACTATGTATCTATGTATCTATTTGTCTAATTGTATGTCTGTCTATATGTCTATATGTTTATATGTATATCAATTTATCTGTTTATCTATCTGTCTATATATTTGAATATCTATCTTTATATCTATCTTTCTTTCTTTCAATTTGTGTGTTTATATGTTTGTCTATTTCTCTATCTTTATTTCTAACTATCTATCTATATATCTATTTATCTCCATGTCTATTTTTCAATCTATTTGTCTCACCTATATGTCTATCTTTCTGTCTATCTATTTGTCTGTCTATCTAACTATTTGTATTTCAATCTATGTGTCTTTCTCTATATCTATCATTATATCTTTCTATTTCTATAGTTGTCTATCTATTTATTTGTTATCTCTCTATCTATATGACTTTCTATCTAACTCGCTATCCGTGTGTCTATTTATCTGTCTATCTATCTCTCTATCTATATGTCTATATGTATGTCTATCTATTTGTCTATCAATTTGTCTATATGTCTGTCAATGTGTCAATCTATCTATTTGTCTATGTCTCTATCTATTTGTCTATCTATATGTCTGTCTATTTGTCTATCTATCTATCTATCTATCTATCTGTCTGTCTATCTATCTATATGTCAATCTATCAATCTATCAATCTATATGTCTGTCTACCTGTCTATATATATGTTTATAACTTTATCTATCTATCTATCTATCTGCTTGTCTATCTGTCTATCTTTTTTCTATCTTTTTCTCTATATATCTATCTGCCTATCTATCAATCTATCTGTCTATTTGTCAATCTGTTTGTCTATATGTCTTTCAATTTGACTATCTATCTGTCTATCTGTCTAACTATATGTGTGTCTATCTGTCTATCTGTCTATCTATCTCTCTATATGTCTTTCTATCTATCTATCTATCTATCTATCTATCAGTCTAACCATATATCTATCTATCTTTCAATCTATTGATCTATCTATCTATCCATCTATCTATTTCTCCATCTATCTAGTTGTTTATATGTATGTCTACTTGTCTAACTATCTATCTATCTCTCTATATATCTATCTATTTGTCTATCTTTGTGTCTATCTGTCTGTCTAATTTTCAATCTATTTAATCGTCTATACGTTTGTATAGTAGTATGTCTATTAGTTTATCTATATGTCTGTCTATCTGTTTGTCTATATATTATCTATCTTTTTGTCTACCTTTTTATCTATTTATCTATTTATCTATCTATCTATATGTTTTCTGTCTGTCTATCTATTTATCTACCTATCTATCTGTTGGTCTATGTATCTGTCAATCTATCTGTCTATTTATCTGTTTCTCTATCTATATGTATATCTATCTGTCTATGTTTATTTCTCTATATATATGTTGTCTATCTATCTATCAATCTTTCTATTTATCTATTTATCTATCTAACGGGCTGTCTATCTATGTGTCTATTTGTTTATATATGTGTCTATCTATCTATCAATCTATCTATCTGTTTGTTTATCTATCTATCTATCTATCTATCTATTTGCATGTCTATCTTTTTCTCTGTCTATTTTCCTATCTATCCTTCTATCTATCTATCAGTCTATATATTTTTGTATTTGTCTATTTATTTGTTTGTCTATCTGTCTATCTATCAATTTAACTATCTACCTTTCTATTTATCTGTCTATCTATCTCACTATTTGTTTGTCTATTTTTCTATATATCTGTCTATCTATTAGTCTTTCTAATTATCTTTCTATTTGTCTATCTGTCATTCTGTCTAACTGCTTATCTATATGTCTATCAATCAATATTTATATCTATCTATTTTACTATCTATATATCTCTATGTCTGTCAATATGTCTGTATATCTGTCTATCTCTCTATCTATCTATCTGTCTATCTAACTTTTGATCTACGTGTCTATCCAACTATCTATATGTCTGTCTGTCTATCTATCTATCTATATGTTTGTCTATATGTTTATCTATTTGTCTATCTATCTATCTATCTATCTATGTTTCGATCTGTCTGTGTTTCTAT